>JAGFMF010011395.1:3572489-3607178 GCA_019455555.1 Galemys pyrenaicus | reverse complement strand
TTTGCATTTCCCTGACTAAGAGGGATGTTGAGCATTTTCTCATGTGCCTATTGGCCATGTGTATGTCCTCTTTGGAGAAGTGTCTTTTAAGTTCTTCTAACTTGCAGAAACTTTGATGATAAGTATCTTTTTTTATATGCAGTGACTGTAAGCCAAAAGCAGGCAAAACATTTGTCAGGTATAAAATAACGAAAGTGACAAACTGAGGGTCCTAATTGACATTTTATATGCCACAGGAAGAAAAGAAATTGTGTGGGTAGATAACACAAAGTAATTAGGAGACATTTTATAGTCACATGTTTTAACATTCTGGTGGAGGAATCAGAATAGTATAACTATAGAAAACACAATAGTAATTTCTTCTTCCTGTTCCCACCCCTAAAAATGATAATTAACAAATGATATGGATGACAAAACAACATAAAAACAAAAAAGAGAAATTCATGTTTTGTCTCTTGTAGAAGGATTTGCTTAGCTTGCTCTGCCGTTATATAGCTATGTTCAGCCAAATAGTCCTCTTATTTCCCTCTGATATTTTCCTATAAATTGTCTCTCTTCTCTCTCAATTAGCCTAAAATCAACTAGTCATTTTGGAGAGGAGTCATCTCTTGTGCCTCTAAATTTCAGAGATGTTCCACAGGACTGTGTACCTTACAGCTGTTGAAAGGATACTCAATTTTGACTCTCTCTCTCTTATTTTGGCAATAGGGCTAATTTATAGGGAATTCTACATATTAAGAAAATCAAGACTGCTGTTTTTCTTTAAGTATCCAGGGAAAAAGTTTTCTTCAACTTGACATTGCAGTTGACTTGGACACTTAACTCAAGCTCTAGAACCTTAATGGTGCCAGTAGGTCTGCACATTATTAGACATAACACCAAGTCTCTCCAAGATGAAGTGCAATTCAGAGAGAATAACCCAGCATTATAAAATGAGCAGTAGGTAATCTGAGAGTTTTCTGCCTCCATTAAATAGTGTCACTATGGAGGGGTTATCAGAACATTCCCTTCCCTCTTGGTCTCACTCATGGTTGAAGGTTGACTTTTGCAGACATTCAGCTTAACCTCCAGTGCACAGCCTTCAGTCTCATGTTGCCAACCCCTCTTACATCTATTCACAGTTCAAATGTAGCATGTCCAAACCATGTCCTTCACCTTCCCTACTGAACTGGTTGGCCCCTTAATTTCTCCCATGTGTATTAAAAAGTAATATTTTACTCTTCCCTCAAATTTCTCTGTCTGTCACTGTTCTAAATATCAACTCAAAGGATAATATTTTTTTTCTGTCACCAATTCTCTTCTAGTCTTGACACTCAAGAAACTGTAATCATATCCTAGCTGATACTGCTATCACTATGTTTTTTCCCTTATGATCTTTTCTGCGTATCATGTGGATATACTTTTCCTTACAGTGCTTTTTTGGTGTTCCTTCTCAGATTCTGAAAACTTAAATAGATTCCAAGATCCCCTGAATCAGCTGTAAATGAGTTGCTATTTTTTTGGTATTTTTTTAATTGAGTTAATGTTGTTCACAACACTGTATTATTTAGTTGCAAGGGGAGCCTCTGTTATTCATCAAACATTCTGTCAGTATGAGGAGCTTTTAAATGCTATGGGCAAGCTTGTGTGACTACTCTAGAGAGATGTTTGAGAGAAAAGTAAGACATTTCCTTCAGCTCCTCCCTGAGATTGAGAATTAGTTAGCTATACTTGTATGAGGGTTGTTCTAAGCATCCATCATAGGTAAGAGGTGTTTTAAGAGCCTTTACATAAAGTTATCACATGGTCAAAAAAAGATGGCACCTGGAGGAAAGGTGGACATTATTTTCCATAACTGTGACAACAAATCATGGAATCAACTTTAATTCAGCTTTTCTTGGAAATAACTTGTCCTAGAGAACAAAAGTCTACAAAAATCAGAATACGAAGGGCATAACACTAGGGCTTCATCCCATACTTCTGTAGAGGGATCCTGCAGTCAGCAGTGGACATTATAAAGTGTTTTCAGTCACTATCACTTTCCCAGGAACACTGGAAACCATTCTTCCGAGGACCTGTACAGCCCCAGTATCCCTCTAGCCTCACACCTTATACAGTCTATCCTGTGGAAGTGGCTAGTGAGAGATGTGAGACTGCCTCAATCCAGGGAGTCCCAACCCTCTTCAGTGACACTCTGGGAAATGGTTCTACTCCTCCTCAAGGAATAGAAAGGAAAGAAAAATGTTACTGTGCGTAGGCCATGATTGATCAAGTGAAAACCAACTTCTACTCAGTAGCTCTGCACCATAATACACCTCTGCTCTCTCTCTCTCTCTCTTTTTTTTTTTAAGATTTATTTATGCATACAGCAGCTGAGGTACAGGCCAAAGGTGTGGGAGGTGACAGGATTCACCAGAGACAGAGTGGGGAGCAGAACAGGCAGATGACTGAAATGCACTGCTGAGGGGAGCAGTGGGTGAGGCAGGAGAGTTTACTGCACTGTGTGGGTCCCCTTTCTGGCTGGGTATTGAACTTGCACTACTGCGCTGTGGATGCTTCACAGTGTGGCACTCAACCCACTGCACCACCAGGGAGGCCCACCTCTGCTCTCTTGGATACTGTTTAACACAAGAGCTTCCTTGGGATGAACATGCAGAAAGGAATAAGATCTTGAAAAAATACAAATCAAACCTCCTACTTTTCTTGACAAGTGACATAAATATGTTTGGGGATTTGACTGAGGCATAGTCTGATTTCTACATGTGCATAGTACGTAAAGAGTGTTTGATATTGTGAAGACTAAAGTCTTCACAACGAACTTATAAATTAGAAAGACCAAATATTTCTTTCCATTTTTGAAATGTCAGCTCTTTGTAGATGGTAGTCAAGAAATGCTTATTGATTTATTATATAGTCTTTTAAAATATCTTATCTCCTCTTGAATGCTGTAATAGGCACACTATGTCCTTACCCTCAAGTGTCCATTTTCTAGTCCATGGAATCTGTGAATGTTATGTTATATTAAAAGAGCTAGAAGGAATTATACTCAGTGAGACACATCAGAAAGCAAGAGAAAAATATTGGATGGCTTCACTTTTAGGAGGAATGTGAAAGAACAACAACTACAACAAAAAATAAAAAGAAGAAAACAAAACAAAAAAAACAAGAGAAAGCTCAAGGGAATGGGCAATTACAACCAAAAACAAACAAACAAACAAACTCAACAAGATCAAAAGATTACAGACAGACCAAAGAGAACATGGGGGGTGGGCAAAGGGAGGGGAGGACAAAGACGGGGAGGAGGGCATAAAGAGCATGAGTGACTGAGGTGATGGGTGAAATGGTAGTGGGAACTCCCTGGGGACTACAAATGTCAAATACAATTAAATAAATCTAATGAGGAAAAAAATTAAATAGAGACTTTGATGACACAATTAAGTATCTTGAGATAAGGAGGCTATCCACCTTATTACAAAAATCCTTATAAGAGGCAGACCAGAAGAGAAGGTGAGATCAGACTATCAGGAGAGAAGGAGGGAGGGGTTGAGAGAGTACTCACTATGCTGTGCTCTTTGAAAATGGAGGAAGCAGTAAAAGCTCCAAAACTAAGGAATATCAAGAAGTTGGAAACAGGCAACAAACAAATCCTCTCTCGAGTCTTCTGAAGAAACATGGCTCTTTGAATACCTTTATTTTAGAACTCCAAAACTAGAAGATAATACCTATGTGTTGTTTTAAGTCAACAAATTTGGTAATGTTACAGCAGCAATAAGGATCTAATACACCTGGTTAATAGCAAGTAAAATGTCAAGTAGCAATGAAGTTGATGATCTAATCTGTTTAATAACTACATATTTCTGGATGGAAAGAAAAGTTGGTAAAATGATGATGGATGGGAATTATTTGGTGTTTAATCAACTGTTAGGGTCAATTGTATATTTTCAGCTTTCAGGTATCAATAACTTCCCTTTCTGCTAACGTGTTCAGGTGCTATAGCTTGACTTGGAATGTACCACTATGTGCATACGGCCACACATTTCATGTTTGAGCATAAAAGTCAAACTGTGGGTAGGGCCAGTGCATATTTTTAAGGGTCAGTGAAAACTTTTGCTTACTTAATGTGTTCTCAAGCTATTTTCAAGGTCCAGTAATACTGTGTCATTTCACAATTATTAATTAAAAATGAGAATTTGCTTTTGTGACCGTATAAAGAACTCACCTCAGAAACCTCTACATTCTTTTAAGCTTTGGGGGAGAGGTGAAGTGAGGGGGGCGGTGCTCAAATGTGTCTGCTGAACTTCACTGGAAAATTTTCAAGTTTGTCTGTGAACTTCATTGGAAAGAAATAACCTTCACACGAAAAACACATTTTTTTTAATTAAGCATCTACTTCATTATTAATAAGATTCTAGGAAATTCAGATCCTTCATGCTGTTTTCCTCATTATTTGTTTTGTGGTTTTTCAGTCAGCTTGAAATAAGTCAACCCAAATATAAGTAGTAAGCTTTCAATAGCTTTATGAAGTTTCCCAAGTCTCTAGCATTAGAAAATGCATTTCTCTAGAAATAAGCAATATTCATGAAACATTACTGTAATACCTAAACTTACTATATTCATTTATACTGGATAGGAAGGCTGAAAAACATGAGTAGTCTTTTATGCCTATGTCCCAACTCTGAACTATTTTACATTTATTAGTATATGCAATTATCAAAACAGTGGTGAGTTGATTGTATAGTTACATTTTTTCATAGATCCCTTGTCTTAGTTCTTTCAAGCTACTATGACAAAATGCTATAGTGCTGGTAGCTTATAAACAACAAAAATCTATTTCTCACAATTCTGAAACCTGGAAGTCCAAGATCAAAATGCCAGTAGGCATGTTCATGTTCTCTGTTGAGGATTGTGGTTCTTAACTGGTACTTTCTCACTGTGTACTTCCATGATTGAAGAGGCTATAGCATCTCTCTGGACCTTAAATGGTACTAATTTTACTCACAAAAGTTCCACCATCATGACTTAAGCACCTCCCTAAAATCCCACCTCCTATTACTATCTTCTTTGATGATTAATTTCAACATAAGATTTTGGGGGGGCACATATTCACTAGAGCATCCTGAAACCTTACCCTTTAATAACTTCTTTCAACACAGACTCAGGACTTTACCACTTTTATTTGCTCTAACCAGTGAAACATTGTTTAACTTGATCCAAGCATAGAGTTGAGAAACTGTGTATTTCTCATCTGTTTCTTGAACTACTGTCACTACCAATGAACTAACTAGATTAGTTTTCTGGAGAGACCTGACATATCTTGGAGAAGAGCCAAGATATCCCAACTTAGGCCAACCCAGCCTATTCATCCGCAGTTCCCTTCCAGGTGAGGCCAACCCAACCTGGATTCTGAGCAATAACAAATGCTGCTTGGTTTAAACTCTGAGTTTTGAGGTATTTGGTTATTCATCAATAGCTAACTGGTACATGTAAATACTAACACTGTTCTTATCTTGTATATGAGTAAACTGAATTTTAGAAAGATTGACCAACTTTAGAATATCAGTTTACATTATAATAGTGAAGGTAAGTAGCTACATTGATTACATGTTCAAACCACAATTTGCAAGACTATGATGTGAATTAGTCAAACTAAAAATTGGTAGACCAATTCTTTTACACACACACGCACACACCACATCTCTCTCACACACACACAGTGTTTCCATTCTTAAATATGAACGTTATGAAACAGTTAAGATTTTATCATCTAAAGGGCATTTGATGACCTTCATTCTTCTGCTAATTTCACACAGATGACACTCTTGGCATCCTAGAATAATAATTTACCAATTTTATGGAATTCTCATGGTCTGCAGCATGTTTCTGGACCCTGCCTCTGTAATGTTGCTAATTACTCATAAAGACCACTAGACATTGCTGCATAGTAATTGTGACTATTCATTTTGCATCTACCATCCCATATTTTCAATATTCCCTCAATGGGGAACAGGACTGGGAAGAGATATCACTTTCAGTAATGAACTATGGTTGGAATTTTCAAAATATTAGGTTTAATACCTAATACAAGTGGGGTTTTGTGCGTGCATATTAGTTTTTAACAGTCATTTAATTAAATTGTTAAGGCTCAATGAATTTTTACAAGACAAAAGTGTATCAAAATTACCAACATTCAGGGATAGAAGTACTTAGTCATTGCAAATAATCCTCCTGTGTCCTCTCTTAGTTGCAACCCCTCTATCCCCTCAAAAGGAACTGCTATCCTAACTTTTTGCAGTAATTAGTCCTTAAATTTCTTTCATGTAGTTTCATCATCTAAATGTGTGTCCTTAGTCAATATTGATTTGTTTTGATCATACTTTTTTTAAAACGTTATGCTTTGTCAATCTCTTACCCTCTCCACCACTTACTTTTAATTTATTTGTTGAAGAATCTTTGATATATAATGATTTCAAGCCTGAGGCAGTAAATATGTAAGACAAACACACTTCTTTGGGGAAGGGAGAAGACCATATTACTTATATGATTAACCTTGTATGTACAGAGTATTAATAGGCTGTCATTATTATGCATTATTTTAAAAAAATACTGTTATTTTGGCATAGTTTGTATATTGAGATAATGACACCACTGACTCTTCAATTAGCATCAGGGCCAAAGAACACATTATGCTAGCAGTGAGGTTAACAATTATTTCTCAAACAGGTTTGATTGACTTCTAGGGAAACTATTAACAGCAGTTCCATTCAACTTATACCTACTCAAGAATGATATCATCACTTTAGCCATAGTCATGCCAGGTTTTCAATCAGAAATGATATAGAAAATGTTTTGGTTTCATCCTTTTTACTTTGCCCAATTGTTCCTTCATGACTTTTCCCTCCCAATTTAGGAAAAGATCAAAGCCTGGTCATTATGTGGGATCATGATGCTATAGTTTGAGCTGTTTTTTTCTGAATCCTCTACCTCAAGTCAGGATGATTTTAGAATATCAGTTTATATTATAATAGAGAAGGTAAGTAACTACATTGATTACATGGATATCTGAGTACTATATTCAAAACCAACAAAATTTTCTTTCTGATTATAATAGTAATACATATTCATTATAAGGGAGTTTGGCAGACAACACAAATGTATAAGGAAAAATTAGAGATTTAGAGTCTGTTCTCTTCATTTTAGTTTTAAGGGCATATGTTTAGTTTTCTTTTCCAGGGACAACATACTGTTACCACTGCCCAAACACTATTCTGTTGTATTGCTACCTGCCAGTCTGTATTGTTGTTTGTCCCCCTCTTGTTTACTATTTCGATTGCAAATGCATTCAAGAATGGCCACTGTGCTGGTCCTCCCATCATGTCAACTCATCCATGATTTGGTGTTGCCCATATTCCTTGCATGGAACTATCTTCTGTACTTTCTGTATTTCTCTCTAAGATCTTGGACCACTGAGAACATTTTCCAAAGTGAGCAGACCTGTGTGACAGGTAGCACATCAGGCCATTATCTGGATGATTAGTTAAGATGTAAAATAACAAACACTACACTCATACCTTGCAGATTAGGTCAGTAATCTTTCTTGCTAATTCTCATCCTGTTCTTTCCTTCATCTCCAATTGGGAAATACTGATCATTAAGGAATTTCATAAACTTATTTCATCTTTATTTTCAATGTGACCTCTCAGTTTACTAAGTCTCTGGATGGGGACATGGGGAATTCCTAAAAAATCTAACGAATGATATGTTTTTGATAAATATTTGGTGAATGAACGCATCCTAGAATTTAATTACAAAGTGATACTCAAGTATATAGTGATACTCAAGAGCATTGTGGGCTGCATCTGCTTCCATTCTCTTAAGAAAAGTTTTGATCACAAAGGACTATTACATTATCAAAAGTAATAGAATTGTTGCAAATTCATTATTATATTCTGAATGATAATCTGGTAAAGCTAAAATGATAATCCCAAAAGCAAAACATCTTTAAACTCATTTATTAATTTTCATACCCAGCATATATTGATGAATAGTCATTATATTCCAGAGTTAAATTAGGCAATGGTATTATAAAATGAGAAAGACTGGATTGACTCCTCCTCTTATAGAATAGGAACAGTATAATGGATGAAACAAGTTAATGGCTAATTTCAAGAAAATACAGTCAATGCCAATGATCAATTAATGCATAGCTTCAACTAGTGGTTCTCAAACTTAGCAGGGATCATAATCATTCAGAGGTTTTTAAAACACAGTTTTCTGAGCCTGTACCCAGAGCTTCTAATTTATTGTACCTGGAATGGGGTTCCAATTTGTATTTTAGGTTCCCATATGATGCTTATGCTGCTAGTCTGGTGATCTCACTTTGAGAACCATAGGTTTGGAACAAAGGTGCCATTGGTGAGGATGTGTTAAACTATGTGACTTTATTATTTTAATTATAACTTGAGGGAAGGATGGTTTTTTTCCAAACCCTGACTGAGACATATTAAGTCCATGTTGAGAAGATTAGAAATGATTTTACCATATTAAAACATGTAAGATATTTATCAACAATACACTTGAGCATCCTAAATAAATTCATTGAAATATTAATTCATATAAATATATTTTTTCCTTCTTGGTTTCTCAAGGAAAGAGTTTGATCTTTAACAATTTCTTGCCACATATAGTTTTTCTGTGTAAGGAAGTAAAGATGTAAAAAGATCTTTGAACATAAGGAACTCAATTTTATTTCATTTTGTTTTATTTTAATCGATAAATATATTTATTTTTAATTGAGGTGATATTAGGATATCCCATTTAGTACATCCACCACCAAATCACCTATAGCCTACCACCATAGTTAATTGTGCTTTCTTCCCTCTTTGTTCTTACCCCTCCCCACTCCATGTTTCAATTCTATAGTCAGCTTAATCTGCACTCAAGAAACATTGGTTAAATTTGAATGACTGTATTCATGCTCAATGCTTGGTTTAGAATGAGTGACATAGTATATTGTAAGAGAAAGAATGTAATGCTGTGATGAGGAGACTAGGGTCAAGAATCACCACCTTTAATTCAAGTATGCCATATGATAATGGTCTGAACTTGGCCAAGTTAGCTCAAAGCTTTGTGCCCAGTTTGCATTTGAAAAATGACTATAACAATGGTACCTCATCTCAGGGTTGTTGTATTACATGAATGAAATCTTTTGAGTTTTTAACTATGAGAATTTAACATTAAATGGCAACTTATTAACTATCATTAATAATGAAAGGGAAGTATTCTATTAAACATAATTATGTCTTTTAGTGTATATTCTCTTTGGAGGTTTAGACTTAAGAAACTTACAAAAACCAGAATTTGTTGTTATTGTTGCTCAACTGGGATCTGTTTTAAAGCATGACTCACTGAGAGTCTATAAAATATTCAGTGCATTAGCAGTGATAGTCTTTGGCATGAAACTCAAGATATTTAAACATTAAACAATTCAATTATCTTTGGACTTCAATGCTGTTTTCATATATTTTGTCCTTCATAATTCAGGTTATAAAAATATTCATTAATATTTTTAACGAAAAATAAAATAACACAGGGCACCCATGGATAGTTCCAAGTGTGGTCCACTGAAACATTACATTGGCGAATAATATGAGTGGATTCTTTTAGGTTATTTCATCATATTAAACATCTGTACATTTCATTTTAGCTAATATTAGAGCTGGCTTTCTTGGTTACAGGCATATGAAATATCCTTTCCCCAAACAAGCTCTGTTTCTTGTAACTCACCATCTCCTTTTTGATTCCTTAATTCCACTGGCAATTTGGAGCAGCCTGCTTACTCATGTTGTGTCTGCAGCACTGGAATCTTAGCCCTTGAGTCATGTAATTTTGGAAATCTTTACTTTCTGTCTTATATATTAACAGCAATCAAGCAGCCCCTTAGGACCTTCCTGGAAACATCCCAAAAAACCTTGGTTTTTATTTTGTATTTAGTTTGAAGGAATTCCAGTTAAGTTAGCCTTTGGTTCCTAAGGCCATCCAACTGAATACAGCCCTGGAGATCCCTATTTTGGCAAATCAGCACCTATGTGGCAATCTGTGGATTTCCTAAATGCCACACAATCAATTTGTGATATCTGACTTTCAAATTCGTAATTTAAGTTTTTGTTCTGAAGAGAATGTTTTTTGTAACCAAAATTTAGTACTGGTAAATTTTTAGTACTGGTAATCAATAGAAGACTAAGGATTCATTATACTCAAATATATTTTAATGAAACACTAATAGTAATGGAGGATGGCATTTATAGAGCATATGTTCTATACACTGAATATATTTATTCATTGAATTTATATTAACCTACATGCAGGATATACATTATAGTTGCTGGGAAAGCAGGAACAACTTTAAACACTTTCTTTCATAGGAAGCTTATGATCTAGGTTGACAGGCAGAAAAACAACAGGTAATTTCATTACAATGTGTTGAATGCTATATAGGGGTAAGTTCTTATGATGATGAGAAAAGGAAGATAGAGTATCAAGAATGTTATGGGATTTGGGTTAAATAAGGTATCCTGGAGGAGGTTATATCTTAGCTTGATTTAAAAAAAAGGGTGGTAAATAATATAGCTAGTAAAATTGGGATTTTAACATAGCTGCGTGTATAGGTTGGGTAGAGAGAATGAAAAAAATAATCAATAATGAAACAGAAGGCAAACAAAGTAGATGGCCAGTGAGCCTGTACAGCAGAGAGGAATACTGCACAGAAATCTGGCTACACTGAATGTCAGATTCTGGGAGAGTGACTATGCAGCTTTTAAGCTGAGTGATGAAGGATACAGTAGGAGGCTCTGGTGTAATCACAGCTGACTGTTCTGGAAATCATTCTCTTCCTGAAAAGTCACTACAACCTTCCCTTTTTTCACAGTATGGGTTAAGTTTAACATTATGCAGCAGTTTCTTTCCCTTATTTTCAAGTCTCCGAGGAATATCATACTGTCTCTCACATGTATGAAATATACCTTTAACTGAGCTGCGTTAAACTGAGCATTTAGAACATGTTCAGACAATGGTTAGGCAGATATATATTAGAAGATTTATTTTATTCTCAAGGCTTCAGTTCATTCTAATCGTGTATCTTTAGATTTTATGACCCTTCATATATCTTTTTAATGCTATTTTCTATTACTTCTTAAGACATCTGTCAACTTCAGAACTTAATAAAAGTAGATTTTTTTGCTGTTTCTTGAAAAAAAAAAAAAAAAACAACTTAGCCTTGAGGGATGCATTTTGGGCATTCTAGACACAGGGAAAAAGACTTAGATTAGTCCAACCAGAGTTGGATTTAGAAGGTGTTACTCACCTACTATTCTAGTTGCAGTGGGTTATAAAAATGACTGCACAGGCTTGTGTATCGATGTCTTTAAGATTTGACATTGTAGATATTCTCATAAATAGGTGGAATATATTTCTTTACCTCATGAATCTTGGTAACTCAAATTACTTGTTTTGGCCAAAGTTGCTAAGAAAACGTAATACAAGGAGAGACTTGACCAGAGTTTGCACACTGGAGCTTCACCTCTGTGCTAATGGAGAGCCAAGTGACCACCATGTTTTATGAGCCTGAGTTAGTCTCCTGGGGAAAAGGGGTCACAGAGAAGGGAACTGAGACCTCTGGACCTGAATGCTACCAACTGCTACATATGCAAGGGAAGTCATCTATGGAAGAAAAAGAAGCTCTTTTCTTCCAAATAAGTCCATATCCTAATCCCCAAACCCTATGAATGTGTCCCCTTCTATGGTAAAAGACACTTTGAAGATATGATTCAGTTAAGGATTTTGAAAAAAGATTATCCTGACTTTCCTAGGTGGGCTCATTTTACCCAGAAGAGTCTTTGTAGGAGGGAGACAGGAATTAGAAAAAGGGATGTGAGAATGAAAGCAAGAGCAGAAACCATAGGGACATTTGAAGATGCTTCAGCTTTGAAGAAGAAAGGAGGGGATATGACCTCTGGGTATGGAAAGGCAAGGAGTCAGATTCTCCTCTAGAGACTCCAGATAGTAAACAGCCTTAATGACACCTTGAGTTTAGCCAGTCAAAATTTCTCACCTTCTGAATCATAAGAAAATAAATTTGTTTTAAGCTGTTGAGTTTGTGGTAATGTATCAGAAAGCAATAAGAAAAACTAATATACCATGTTTGGTTATCTAGTGGCCAGCCAACCTGCCAGCTGATGACAGTTGCTGGCAGAGCCCAGCAGAGATTAAAAAGGTATAGGCAAAAAAATTGCCCAGATTATCCACAGGGTCATGGACAATAATAATTAGCTTTATATTTATTTATCTAACTTTCTTCTGGACTTTCATGTGGGTTCTTTACATTTTCTGAAATTACAAATGAATTGTATGCATGTTTGCATCCAATACAAAATGATTGTCCACTGCCTGTATAGTACTAGAACCCATAGTACTTGGAATTTCTTCTGCTATCAAGCAATATAGAGTTCTTATCCTAAAAGTCTGGTCTTTAGCATTTTGCCAAAGTGTCTAAGTTTCAGTATCTGTATCTTCAAAAAGGGAATAATAATGTTACTTGCCTTGAGGATTTTTGTGAGGAATAAGTGAGAAAATGTTTCTTAAGCACTCAGCTTTACATGACATCCAGTGAGTATTCAAGAAAATTCATCCAAGTCAGAAAGAAATGAGGGAAAGTTAGGTGGCAATATAAAAAAAATAAGACAGTATTATGAAAAGCAGCAATGACTAGTATTTATTGTATATATGTGCTGGAAACTTTGTTAATAGAAAATAGTGACAGAAACCCTGCTAGGTATGTATTATTACTTCCATTTTGCAGATGCCAGACTTGAGATTCAGGTTAAGTGTTTTATTAACCATATTTCAACAGCAGTACCTGACTTTTAACTCCACACTGTCTGATTCTAAAATCTTTCATCTTTCTGTACTAGATGACCGACAGGTGATTGTAACTAAGTTAGCTGGAGTCAAAGTGATATTTTAAAAATGTATATTTGATCCTATTAATTAGTGTTTTATAGCTCCTCTTCGTTCAAAATACATAGTATTACCCAAGTAACTTATCACTTGGAACTTTCTTCTTCTTAACGCTCCCCTGTCTAGTTATGCTCACCTCTGCCATCATGGTGTGCTATCTTGTCCCACTTCTAGACTCTTCACACATGCTGATATCCCTAATGGAATATTCTTTCTTTCCTCTTGGTCTTGCTAACCCACCCATATCCTTCCCAATCCATTTTCTTCCCTGATGTTTGGATTACTTTAAATCTCTTTGTTGTATATATTTTTATTTAACAATTTATTCTTTCCTTTCTTATCATTTATACTTGCAGTTCCTTGACTGTCTTTCCTAGAGATAGAAACCTCTTATGGTGGTTTTATTCAAGCACTTTACTTCTCTGGAATCTGTCCTCAGTACACAGGAATGATTTCTTAGAACCATATCTCTATTTTTCTAATTTATTTACCTGTTGCATACTACCCATTGGTAGAGACTTACACATCTAACTTAGAGCAATCATTTAGGTTAATGTTGACAAGAATTTGGAATTTTAAACAGACATAATTCCCTAAATTTGCTAAAGGGAATTGAAACCAAGTCGTGTTTATGGCAGTTCTCTATAGCAAAGATTCATCAACTCCTGCATCTCCCTAAGTTTAGATGTTCACCTCTACTTTGGATTTCTGATTTTCTTTAGTCTCCACGGATGGCTTCTCTCACTGATGCACTGTGAGCTTCATGAACATTATTTGAGAATTCTTTCTCATTACCCACTTCTTATACGTTCTTATGATATTTTGAAAGCATGATAGGAAAGATACTCACTTATCTCTAGATTTATTTTTTTAAATTTTTGGCATTTTGTTGACTCTTAAAAGAAAGTTTCTATAATGGTTATTACTCATTGAACTACTTACATGTTGCCTAAGACCACTCCTAATGTCATTACTTGTCTTGCTTGCTACTCAACTTAGACTCAGTCATCTCTCTGGAATGCCACGAGAAGACATTCTATCCCTTGTTGAGGAACTTGACTGACCACAATTATATTATTATGCTTATGTCTGTTGAAAAATTCCAGGGAAGGTTAGAAACAATCACATGGGATCTTGGCTTGAATCAAATGAAACCAGATTGGAATGAAAAAGCAAAGATAATTTGAACAGTGAAAGAAATTTCACAATTATTAAAAGTATAAATTTTGCTGCAAAGTTTTTCCTTCCCTGACTGTGCTATAAATTGCACACACAGTAGTGTACATTTTAGAATGTAGATAAGGATCTTGGTGGTATAAAATATAAATTCTGTTGCATGGCATCTAGCTGCATTGCATCCCTGTAGTATATATTATATATTATGTAATCATTTCTTGCCAATACAGCTATATATGCCTCTTGCTCAGTTCAGAGTCTATAGTCATCAAATCTATGATGCTGTCACCAAGATCCTTAATTTTCTGCTACTCTTTTCTTGATTCACATTATTTATTCCTTAACCCTGAATGGTTTCAAGACCTCCCTTCCCTGCTTTATTGCATAGACTACTGAACATCGTTGAAATAGCATTATATAACTACAAACTGGGTCCATTACAATTAGAATTTTTAAGTCCAGCCACTTGGCAAATCTTTTACTTGATGCTGGTTAATAGTCTAAGCTTTCTCATTCAGCATGTAACTTTGACTCAGTCATGACAGAAAATAGAGACCATGAGGTGCTAATAATTTCCCTTCCCTATGTTATAAAACTGCTATTTATAACAGCCATCTTTTTTTTAATTAAAGGAAAATGAATTGCTATTTGTCAGCTTTGTGTTGTATTTATGCAATTCCAGATTCATATTGTTATTACTTACTAAATATCTCCACTGTATAACCAATAGGCTTCTCAAATTTAACACGCTTAAAGCAAAACTTTAATGGTGACTCCATTGTTTTAGTTGTTCACATCCCAAATTTTGGATTCATTCTTTGCCAGCCAAGTCTGGATTATTACAATAACTTTGTAATGTGTCCTCTTTTTTCTGCATTACTGCTCTACCGTCTAGTCTCAATGCAACTTTTGGAGTCAAACTCTTCATTGTCTTCACAATTCACTCCAGTAAAATCTGGGTCTTTCTAGTGCCTCATAATGTTTATCACCTCACTATTGTATCTTTGACTTAATGTTTTCTACTTTCTTCACTTATTCTTCCTTGAATATCATGGGCTTGCTTTGACCTTAAGCCTTTTTTGCATTTTCTGTTCTCTGTCTGCAACAGTCTCCTCCAAGGTATTTGCCTGCTTTTCGCTATTAGTTACTTCATGCTGTTGTTCAAATGGTTTCTTCTTGGTGAGTCCTTTTGGATTTCTTTAAAAATTGCCCCAGCCACCTAATCCCACCAATCACTGTCTATCTCCCTTTCATGTCTTACTTTTCTGTTCTCTGTCTGCAACAGTCTCCTCCAAGGTATTTGCCTGCTTTTCGCTATTAGTTACTTCATGCTGTTGTTCAAATGGTTTCTTCTTGGTGAGTCCTTTTGGATTTCTTTAAAAATTGCCCCAGCCACCTAATCCCACCAATCACTGTCTATCTCCCTTTCATGTCTTACTTTTCTCCATAGTGCTTAACAAGATCAAACATTTTGTATATTTACTTTTTTTGGCTTAATTTTTGTCTTCCCACCAAAATGTAAAATGCATAAAAAAGGGATTTTTTGTTAGCTTTCTTTACTAATGCATTTTTCAGTGCTGATGACATTGCTGGCACATAGTAGAAGCTAAGTAAATATTTGTTGAATCAATGGGTGTTTTTTTCCGTTGCTTGCTAAGGAACTTCTTTGTTTATAGATTGAATCCAATTTCTTCTGCCCCTTTTAGAAATTGATTAATCGGCTACTTGCAAATTTTCCTGCATTTTTTTCCTTTCTTCCTCTCTTTAAATTAGTTTTTTCAGCCTAAAATATAGTTAAACATCACTAATATTTTTTAAAGTGCACCTTTCTCTACAGTCTCCAGTTCAGGCTGAGATTTTATGAAAATTATAACAAAAGAACACAAAGTAGAATGAACACATTATATGAAAGATGGCATAGGTTGAAGGTCAAAAGTGAATTTCAGATATATGAAAATTGGAAAGAGAATGGCGGCAAGCTGAAGGAGGAAATAGAAACTGTGGGTAACTGTAGCCCAGAAGACATGGAGGGGGAGCTTCAGTATGTATGTTGGGGGAAGGGTATGTGGGCTTGTTTAGGACACTCACTGCCAACCAACCAACCTGGTGATCAGAGAATACTTAAACACCATTTGACATGGGGAAAGGGTAGGGATGAGAAGCAAGCTAAAAGGAGAAGATTTTTCTGATATGTATTTTTGGAAAACCGCATCAGTTGATGCATTTCCTCTCCTCAGTTTTATATACAGCACTGTTTACTGTGTCTTGCCAAGACATAGTATGGTATTTAATGCTATAGATTATGAACATATACTTATTTGACTTATATTTAAAAAACTAAATATGGAAAAATGATTAAAGGCAGCAGATGGAAAAGCAGGGAATAATAGCACTTAAGAGCATACATGCATGCACACGTGCACACATGCACACATGCACAGGGCTATACAGATCTGAATCCCAAGTGTGCTATTTACTAGCTACATACTTTGGGTAATTTGTGTCTCCACTTTTCATTTTGTAAAATGAACATAATGGAATAATTTTCTTGATAGTTTTGCTGTAAGGATAAAAACCAGTATTCTGAACATGTGATATATCCGTAATTATAAGCCTAGACAAGAAAAAAAAATGAACCACCACGAATCAACTCAATCTGTCTTATTTCTTCTACATTGACCTGTGTCTGGTTTTACTAATAGTTTCCAATTTGATGTCTTTTGAGGGAGAAGAATAAAAGTTGAGAATGAGCAATTGAGTTTTTTGTAGGAGGAACATGGAGGAGGGGAAATTTCAATTTGATATACAATATGTGTCCTAATAGTCATGTCTTGATAAATACCTTTCTTCCTGCTATTATCATCTTAAATGACCCTTTATCCCTTTTCTCAATTAATTTTTTCATATCATAACTAATTTAAGGAATAAATAAGATCTATCATTATGTGAAGATTTTTATTAAATTTCTCACCCACAGTGCTCTTTTTACTCTTTTGAATATATTGTTTATTAAGCACATTTAACCTCATTTTATAATGTATAATGTAATTATCAGAACCAAAGAAATTAGTATTTTACTAGAAAATACCATTATATAGAATATACTTTGCTTTGCTAGTTAGTAATTACTAATGGTTCTTAGTGTATTTATATCTTAGCAGCATTTTTTTATAAAACAACACTGATTTTTTCTCTTGAATTAATCTTTTCTGTAAAATCTTATACTTTCTTCTCCATTTCACCTCTAACCCTTTAGAAATGGAAATATGCATTCTAAAGTATGTGGTTTCCATTTCCATAGTTCCTTTACGCTGAATTCACTACAATTTGCTTTACTCCCTTTACTATAGTTATTCTTGTTGGAAACACATTGAATTTTCAGTTGCCAGGGGGAAATGTATATATTCCAGTCCTCATTTTGTTTAATCATTCAACGTGAACATTTGACCATTTCTTGAATCTTGAAACTTCTGGAAACTTCTTAACTCTTCTTTATTAGATTCAAGAAAAACTCTTCCTACTTCACCTCCCACCTCTAACCTTTCATTCTCAGCCTTCTTTCTAGGCATCAGTATCAAAGACGATCTCATATATATCTTCCATTCCACAACTGTTTAGTATTATATATGATGAATCAGATATAGGGTATAGTGTTTCTATACTGAATGGGGAATATTCTTTAGAATTGAAACAATGTAAATTATCAAATAAATTCTAAGAAACAGATTATTGTTGAGATAATGGCATACTCTTGGGCACCTATAATTATGGAAGTTAAGTTTCTATGAGGACAACTTTTTTTATATTCAGAGGTATAATGAAGACTGACTGAATTTTAAAAATAATGATTGAATTATCTTACAAAGCTGAAAGCATTGCTAGTAAAAAATTGAAAATACAGTTCTAGGAAACTCACCTGCATAGAAATTCACTTTTACTGTCCTATGATCATTTAAATTCTACTCTGAAGAGTAGATACATTTAAGAGTGTATCAATTATACATCAGCTGATGGTTCTCATAAGAACAGAGAGTACACTAACTTCCCACTTCTCTTTTCCTCTGCAAGGAAACCTTTCCTCTCCCTTCTTTTACTTTTGTTTTCTTGGGGAGAAGGACGATTTACAGATTGATGAGTTTGGAAGAAGGACCTTAAAGTATAGTTCTTTCTCTCTCTTTAGCCTTTTGGAATGTAGCTGCATACAGAGGTACTAACCTCGTGCATCATGTGGAAACCTTAGTGATACAAGTTATGATCTTACTTTTTACTAGAGTGAATGAGTAAAAACATTTGCTTAATTCTATATCCCAGAATTCCAAAGTCTATTGTTGACACATGATCTCCAGGAATCATATAGTGGTCTTTATCTAACCTTACTTTTTGTGAATTTCAATTGTTTAAGCACTCAGGAAGGGAAAACAGGAGTGTCATTCAATAATCCCAGCAAAGTCCGAAATTAACTTCCACATAGGGCTATGATTATAACATGGCACCCTGGAGAAAACTATCATTTCATAGATACAATCTGCTATTAGGTGGTAGCTCCAGATGGAAATCTTTCCATCATTTTCTTTAAGTTGAAACATAGTCATTCTGAGAATGATTTCATTGTACCAGAGAAACCAAATTACGTCCGTCCCCTTATGATATATTCACCACATCCATCTCACAACAGTAGATTTAGCAGAAATTATTGTGGTCACATATTTTTTCTCCTTGCTACTCTCATATAGATATTAAAGTAAGCAATAAAAAAAGATTCTACCATCTAGCATAGTAAGAAAATACTAAAACAGGTACAAGAGAAACCCTGATTTCTTTGTTGAAAAACTAAATCTTGTCTAATATTAAGTTCTCTACTTTTCTATGATTTACTTATATTGAATCTGAATGAACCCATTTTGGCCAAACTCTAGATTTTCCCCCTGAAACAATTTATTTATTTATAATAAACTTTGAAATTATGCAAAGGATCCATGACAAATGAAAGTTTAGGGAGGTTCTCTGCTACATAATAGTCATTAAATACATTTTATAGTATTCACTGAGACTACTAAAATGTTACAGCCTTTTATAGATAGTTCCAATTAGCACCCCTAATTTATATGTTAGGGAACTCATGAGTAATTCCAGTTTAGAGGGAGAAAGTCTGGCAGAGTTAAAGGTAAAATTCTAACGTTATAATCCTGAGTCATATGAGTTCTGGCAAACTTAATTTTGCAAAGATTTACAGCATAACTACCATATATGAAGCATGGCATTAAAAACTAGAAGATCCAAAGTTTAATCACACCTGGTCCTTTTCTCTCAGATTCTTACTCATACATGGAAGAAACAGGTATAAATTGCATTAATCAATCACCCTATTCTCTTCTGAGGCACCATGATAGCCAGCATGGGTTTTGGCTAAATAAATAAGGGTTAGGTTTGGGTTACAAAAGGCTGGATGTAGATATGACATAAAAAAAAAAAAAAAACTACACCCCAGTTCTTCTACACACACACCAGAACATTTTTAAAAAGACTAAAGAAAGTAAAAATTCATTGTCCAACAAATGTATCTTTATGCCCAATGTCTATTTATTTGAGGTATCCCATATCTATATTTGAGGTATCCCACATATATTTCTTCTAGAGGAAGCTCCAAGCACCAGTTTGTGCTCTGAAGCTTGTAGAAGTGGGAAAAAGAAACACAAAATCAAAAAGTACTCAACAACACAGTAGAAAGCATGTTATTGGAGAAGTCTAAAGTCTGTCAATTTGGGACTTTTAAGAAAGGCATTAGTCACCATAAATTAGAATTCAAAGAACCAGGAGATTGGTAAACAGTAGGACCAAAGAATTAGTGTATGGCAAAAGGTAAAAGAGAGGACCCAAAGTAATTGCAAAGACAGACTTCCCAACTGGTGATTAATTTCTGGTGGCTGCTGGCCATATAAACTCTGAGCTAAACGCCTGGATTTGGAGGATATCAGCCAAGGACTAGATCATCATAATGTAGTGTAAGGAGGACAGGGATTTCAGCAAATCATATAAGTTAGTTTTTATTTCAATGTTACTTTTTTTTTAAATGGTGGCTACATTTGTTTACAATACTGTATATGATGTAGAGGTTTTGATCATACCTCTTCATATGTATGTCACCAGACCTCCCCCACCATCAAGACACCCCTTATCCTCCACCATAGTCATTTGCTCTTCACAGAGCTTTCCCCTCTGGTAGCTTTAATTTTGCAGATACATTTCTAGGGTTTGTCATTGCTATGTTTTTTTTTCTTATTCATTTTTGTTTCTCTATATTTCACATATAAATGACATCAACGAGTAGTTGTCTTTCTCCTTCTGGCTTATTTTGCTTAGCATTATTCCCTCCAGTCTTTGGAAGGACATAGACTAAAATTGGAATGATAAAGAAAAGATCCGCATGACCCCTGTGCAAGTTCCATTTTTTAAAAACTTTCCCCTGAAGAGACAGGGTTCTGTAGCGATGAAGTATATAACATACATAGGTACTTCATCTCCATACATTTTTGGACTTTCTCTATTTCCTTTCTTTCATGTCATGTCTGGAGGTGATTGAGGCCAATCCCATGTAGAACTTTTAGGGATGAGATAGGTAGGTAGGTGTTTACAATGAAGACACAAAAATTCAATTTCAAAATTTAAGAACAGTTTTCACACTAGGGGAAAACATGATGTCCTTCACAAAAAGAAAAGTTAAAATGAAAAATACAGTTGAAGATGAGCGCTAGGAAGAAAAAAAGACTTCTGAGTTTATTACTAATGCTGAATGTGGAAAAGATTGCAGTCTTGTAAGAAAGCTTTGCAAAAGATAAACCAGAGGGATCATTGGTGGAGGAGAGGGCAAAGACTGGGATGAGGGCATAAAGAGCACAAGGGACTGAGGTGATGGTTCATGGGTGAAATGATGGTGGGAATTCCCTGGGGACTACAATGATGTCAAATACAATTAAAATAAATCTAATAAATTAAAAAACACATACACACACAAAGAGGAAAGGTTTGCAAGCAGGTAAATGCCAATATGAATTACAGAACAGCAACTTAATAATTTTGTAATCATTGGCAAGTCAAATAATGCCTTTGAACTTTAATGGCATGCCAAAATTATGAGTAATACTTTTCAAATTAAATTGGGGATTAGAAAAACCTCTTAGGTAGTTGTTATTA
Source organism: Galemys pyrenaicus (assembly GCA_019455555.1). Lineage (NCBI taxonomy): Eukaryota > Metazoa > Chordata > Mammalia > Eulipotyphla > Talpidae > Galemys > Galemys pyrenaicus. The sequence goes on along the minus strand of JAGFMF010011395.1, from coordinate 3,585,821 downwards.
TTAACAAGTTTCAAGGCATAGTAATTTCAATGGCAGTGAATAAAAGAAACAAAATGGATGGAGAGTAAATAAAAATAAGTATATCATTTTGATGCATGAGTGTTTATTAACTGAAAGAAAATAGACGATTAGAAGGTGACAGTTAAACTTATTTTAACCTCTTCTCCCTACTCTGAAATAGGGCAGGTCTATGAAAAGAAAGGAACTTGGTAGAAATATCCAAATGAAGAAAAGATTATAGAAAAAAAAAAGATAAATGAGATAAATCAGCAAGTTATTTAAAGTTCAGCGTGAAATCATTTCTCTTTCAAGATTAAAGATAAAAATGATAGGTGGATGTAGAGATGCTGAGATAGATCAGAGTTTGATCTCCATGTCTAGACTTTATAGATAAACACCTCTCTCCATAAAATGATGTCTCCTTTGTTGTCTATGAAATGATACTCTGGATTCTCATCCTCACTTATGCCTTGTCAATATTTTCTTTAGGCTGTTTCCTAAATGTTGGCACTCTTCAGGCACCCAGGCTTGACCGTCTCATCTTTTCTGAAGATTTTGTCTAGTCCCATTGTATCAATTTTCAGTTGAATGTCTGTTACAGGAGTTTGGGGTCTGGCTACTTGCCAACCATAAGCCAACACTCAAGGACAAAAGTTGGTGCAAGGAAATTATGTTTAATCAGGAGCCAACATTCAGAGGAAATGGTATGTTACTGTCTCAAAGGCCATCTTCCCAACATGGATAAAGGCATGGATTTATATGTAGGAGTACTAAGGGGAGAGGCTAAAGGGTGTGCATCAGCAAGAGTTCAGAGAAATAGTCAAGGTCTTCAGGAACTGTATTCATACCCCTCTTACTTTAAAATTTTGTCTTGACCAGATCTGTCATGGCACTGATGGGTGTGCTTTTTACTATAACAAGGTTGTGACTTAACCCCTATCTTACTTCTTCCTCTATCTGGGTGTCTGTCACCCAGTTTTTCCTGGCCTCCTTTGTCTGAAAATAAATAAATAGATAGATAAATAAATAAATAAATAAATAGGAGCAGAGTGTGGGCTAATGATGTAAGGATAAGGAACTTGCAGTTACTAGGTGATGACATCTTGATAATTCCAAACTATATTATCTTGAGACCAAACCCTCAACAGGATGCTGAGATTTCTTCTGCAGCTAATTGACTATAGTCAACTATAGACTGCAGCTAATTTACTACAGTCAACTACAGACTGACTATAGCTCAGTCCCTCAATCTAAGTACATCTGAGTTAGAACTCATTCACTCACAAATCTCTTCCAGCTATAAACTGTCCTATTCAGGGAGACTTGCTACAAGTTGCTGGGAAGGCTGTCAGCAAGCTTCAGTTGTTAGCTGACCACAGTAAAAGCATATATGTATGCCTATTTCAGATCCCCCCCCCCCCCATCCTAGAGCACAACTCCCAGAGTTCCCTTGGGGTCGCCATGGATTTGTCAGGTTTACATTGTGGTCTACTTCTTCTGCCCTGCCCTGCTTTCCGGCCCTCCTTACCACAGAATTTGAACCCTAATAAATAAGCTTATGCAACTTATTTTAGCTTCCAGAGAACAAAAATTGCAACCTCCCCTATTTGTTTTCCAAACCAGAAATCTAGGTGTTATCCTAGATTCTTCCCTTTTCCTCTTTCTTACCCACTAATCAGCAAGATCCAGCAATTCTTTCTTCTAAATCACTCTCCTGTTCTCTATTTACTTTCTCTACTAATCCCTACTCACTCCCAATATCAAAGGTTAGGTCTTGCATTCTTCTTTGAGGGCAGGAGGAAGGAGGGTGGCTTCAATCCTCTTCCCTGATGCTAATTGAGAAAGTCAGTTTTAATCTTTAATCTATTTTAAATATTAGATTTAATATAATATTTTATATGAAAGTATTAGCTACTGAAAGCAAATTAGAAATTGAAGAAATAATAGTGGATGGAATTTGTTTGGCATATTCTAGATGGCTGACTTTGTGTTAAAATGCTCCACACTGATATTTTATTTTATTGCACACAAAACTCAAATGAAGTATATATTATCATTTTCCTAATTTACAGCTCCAACAGTAGAGATTAAGCAATGTTAAATAATCTGCTCAATGTCATGAAGCTGAGAAATAGCACAGATGGAAGACTATTAAGATCTGCACTGACAGTATGGTAGCTATTAGTCACAGGTGGCTTTTAAGATCTTGAAATGTGACTAGTCCAAATGGAGATATGCTGGAAGTATAAATTTCCAAAACTGAGTAGGACAAAAAATATTAATATTCCTCATTATAAATTTTATAATGACTATATTGTTGTGATAACACTGGCTATTTGGGTAAATAAAACGTTTTCAAAAATAATTTTATCTGTATTTTTACATCTTTAAAAACTGTGACTACCACTGTAAAATTTGGAATTGCATATGTGGATTGTATTTCTAGGGTGGTGCTGATCTAAATCTGTGGGCCTGTCTTTAACTACAGTTCTAATTTATGATAACAGTTTTGCCCAATAATTCAGTTTCAAGCCCAGACCCCTTTCTTTGTACTTTTGCTCTGACAGTTATCTATTTTAGGTCACCTAGTAGGCAATACACACACAGGCCTCTGGGCCTTTGCACACACTCTCTATACTTGAAAAGCCTCTGTCATGTCTTTTATATTCTCCAGCCTCTTGTTATCGTCCCATGCCATCTCGTGTATTAATTCTTCTGTGAAGTTTCTGCCTGATGCTTCCTGCTGGGCTAAGTTGCTGCTCACTCTGGCCCCCACTTTCCCTGTCATACCTTCTACCACAGACCTTACTACATTGTAATCTCACTCTGGCCCCCACTTTCCCTGTCATACCTTTTACCACAGACCTTACTACATTGTAATCTGAAGATCAAAATATATGTGTTTTCCTACCATGTTGTAAAATTTCACCCAGTATCACTATCTTCAGTGCCAAGCACAGTCTTTAACCTATATTGTCTACTCATTAAATATTAATTTGAATGAAGTAATTAGTAAATAAACACAATTAATTTCTTTTTCTCTAAATGACACTATCTCTAGTCACTTTAATCTCTTGAGTGAGTTGGCTAAGAAGACTAGTATCTGACTGGTTGTTTTTACACTGGAACATATGAAGGAATGTCCTGTCTTAATATAGTTACAGGTTAAGGTCTCATCTATCAAATGGACCCAGAAGAGCCATTGTCCTCCTCCTTGCAGATATTAAGTTTACAATTCTCTCTTTATTTAACTGTGAGTTCTTCTAGGCTAAAAGCCAACTCTGTTCATTATGGTATACAATCCCCAAAATTTCACTCACACCTTTAACTCCATAACAGAAACCTCACTCTGTCCCTAATGCTTAGGAAACTTTATAAATGTTTGGGTAGTTAATAAGCGTGTATTACTCAGGTAAGTAAGATTTAAATAATGTCTAGTGTGGTATCATTTATAGCTATAGTTAAATAGCTGTGTCTCTATTACAGATGCTTGTTTATACAATGACTTAAGAACATCATTCACACATCATAAAACTGCACCCCCTTTTAATCCTTTTGTTATATTGCATTGTGAAACAGTTAGCTGTGATATCCCCTCTGAGAGTATTTAGTGTAGGTAACTCAGTTCATTGGGAAGGGAAAACAGATTTTCACTGTTGCTTATGTTTTATATTTGTAGTTGAGTTAGCCATGTCAGAAAAAAACAATGATCATTGACTTTCTGTATGCTCCATATGGAACATGGAAAACTGTCTGTAGTCAAGGGGAATAATTAAATTAAGGGGGTTGAGACCATCCTTGTGATGAAGTGTGGTTTACTATTAAGAAACATCCTTCATTTCCAAAGATTGACTAGGATGGTGCTTAGAAAAGAATCCCATATGGTTAAACTTAAGGAACTGAAAAAATCCTATCCAACAACCTCCTTTGCAGCATTTTCCTTTGATTATCATTTGGATACATTTTTCTTTAAGTCTCTCTCCTGAAATTACCTATTCCAAGAGTCTTAAATCAGTAGCAAGAGAATTGTTGGCCGAAGTTCCTGCCTTCCTTATATAGTTGGTCTTTTATATTATGTGACTCCCATTTGAAAGTAGCTCTGTGCAGCCAAGCTGTTTTCAGTTTGCAATTGTGCAAAAACTGTTTTCAAATTTTTGCCACTGAACCTGATCCTTTTCCTCTATTTTTTGCAACTCTTGTCTTTTCTGTTTCCTAAGGTCATTTGGGAAAGATGGGGAAGTTTATAGGTTTATACAACACATTGGTCTTGTTTGAGTTTAAGGTTGGACTCTTTCAAAGAAAAGAGAGATTGACATGGATCACTGATTATTGCTGAGAATTTCAATATTCATTTGACAAACATTTATGGAGCACTGACAGTGAGGCAGGCAATGAAGTTGCATATGTTTTCATATGTCCAAGGAGCCATGTCTGATGGGGAAGACATTCAAGTCTGTTACCATTTCCTGGTCAGTGTAATAAAGGCTATAAGTACAAGCACAAGTGGGCTTCTGAAGTGCACTGAGAGATGTCCAATTCTACATTGAAAAGAGGACCCTCTTTTCTGGGTGGGTGACCCAGTTCTTAGACAAAGAGTGGGAATTATCCAGAAGAGCAGGTAGTAGTAGTAAAACAGACAGTAAGTATGGACTTTTCTAAGGAGACAGGAGTTTGAGAAACTGCAAGACATTCTGTATAGCTTATAAGGAGATTACAAAGAAGGGAGTAATCAGAGATGTATTGGGGAAAAAAAAGATTAAATTATGAGCATTTACTATTTTTATTTTTAATATTTTCTTAAATGAATGTATCCAAGATAATAGTGCTTATTTTCTGCTTAGAATGATGGAAAATAAGACAAAAATATGCAAATATAGGTAGACCCATAGGGGTAACAAAGGATTTGGGGAGATAGAATCCCGGGCCCCAGCAAGTCTTTGTATCGAAGGAATTGGACAAATTGAGAATATAGTGGTGAAGGTAGAGGGAAAAAGAGAGACTAAGAGAGACAGGGAAAGACAAACATACCTACAAAGACACACATAAGACAGAGATAGTGAGAGTCACACAATTGAGAGAGCTGAGGTATCTAAAGATACCATAAGTGGATGAATGAATAGTCTTATAGCTGAATAATATACATATATGTTAATAGAACATCATATATAAATTTATTATATATACATGTATACATGGATGTGTATATATATGTGTGTATATATGTATATATATATAAAATGGGGTATTATTTAGCCATGAGAAAGGAAATCCTGCTATTTGTGACAGCATAAGTGGACCTTAAAGACATTAATGTAAGTGTGATAAGTCAGATAGAGGGAGTAAAATGATTTTTTATATCATTCATATGTGGAATCCTTAAAAGTTAAATTCATGAAAGCAGAGAGTAGAATGGTGGTTACTAGGGATGAGGCGAGAGGATTGGGGGAGGTGTGAATTAGTGCGATATTTAAGGGTACAAACTTGCAACTAGTGTTGTAAATTAGTCCTGGAGATCTAATGCACAGCATAATCATTATAGTTAACGGTATTGTATTATAATCTCTGAAGTTGTGAGAGATTAGATTTTAGTTCTTCTCACCATGAAATAAATGATAACTATGTGATATGATAGAGGTATTAACTAATGCTCTGGTGATAATCGTATTGCAAAATGTAAATGTATCAAGTTAACATGCTGTACACCTTAAATTCACACAATGTTATGTCAGTTACATCTCAATTGAAAAGAAGGAAAATACACTTCAAGACACAGACAGATATTAACAGAACAATGACACACATATAAACAATAAGCAGAGTGATAGAGGAGATACAACTACCAGAGACTGGAATTTTGGAGAAGGAAGAGTGCTTACAAAGGTTTTATTTTTATCCTTTTTTATTTGCCAGTCATTTATATAACTATATGATTTTGAGAGTACAACTTCTCCATATGTTCAGATGCCTCATCACCCTCCACTACCATTGTCCTATCCTAGTCTTTCCCCATACCCTCCTACCTCTCCCTCTATTCCCTCTTGTAACCATTATATATTTTCAGAGACTAAGAATTATTTTTACTGTGTTTAATCAGGTTTTTTACTTTGGTTATTTATATTCCATAACTGAGTAAAATCATCCCGTAACTTCTTTCTCTTTTTGACACTTTACTTAGGACAGTCACTTCAATATCCATTTATTTTGTCGTAAAAGGTACTTTTTAATCATGTTTAATAGCAAACTAGTGTTCCATTGTGTATATATGCCACAATTTCTTTATCCAGTTTTCTGGTGGGCACATAGGTTGGTTCCATGTCTTAGTTATTGTGAGTATTGCTGCTATAATCATAGCATAGAAAAGCAAAATAATATCATGTTAGTGTTTTTATATTCTTTAGGGAAAGATCTAGTGACGGTTTTGCTGGATCATATGGTATTTTTATTTCTTTAAGCAACTTCCATGCCATTTTCCATAGTAGTTACACAAAATTATATTCCCATTGTGGAGGCTTTTAAGAAAGTTTTCCCTTACTATAAATATAATTTCAAGTAATACCCTTTATTTCTCCACAAGAAATTTAGTAAATCTACCATGCTTATCAATGTTTTTAGAAGTAGAGTTTAATCATGTGTGAACTTCACTAAGCCAGCCCCACAGTTATATACTGAGAAGTGAACAGCGATGAGAGGGAAATCTTGTGTGCCCCACTGGGGGACTGATTTCCTTTTTGTGACTCATTGTTGTCAGAAAGTGACTTTTTCCTGTTCTGATTCCAGGACTCAGTCTGATCCTCAGTCCCAGATATGGGGACTCTGAGGAAACTGGTTGAATTTCAGGAAGAGCAAATGGGGATCAGCTGGATTGTGAAGTTTTCCTAATTCTTGCAGAACTTTTTAGGTGCCTCCTTTCTGTGTTCCTACTGTACCCTACTGCACCACACCTAATCACAGGAAGATCACAGGTGAATTCTAATCAAATGAAGCCAAATATCCCTATTTTCCATGTTATTTTAATAAGTATGATGGAATTTGGTATGCGTGGAAACATTTGATTCTGACATTTTTAATAAACAGATACAGTATATATGGAGAAAATTTGACTATTTGTTAGGGAATATGCTTTTTCACGATTGGGTCCTAGTGAATAGCCCAAATGGAAAGGAACTTTCTGAGTTATTTGCCTCAACCAATCAAGATGGTAAAATTCTCCTTTATTTTTGTTTTTGTTTTTTTTTTTTCAATTTTCCAAAGTCAAGCCTTAAAGTTTCAATAGTTTTTAATGAATGATATTGTTCCCATGTTATCTAGAAGAAACAGATGTTAAAAGAATGTGGTCTGTGAAGGTAGTGGAAATTGGCAAGTCAGGGTCTAAATCATAGATTCTTTAATGTTTACCTCTCTTCTACTTTTACTCTATAATATTGCTTCTCATATTAGAGTTCATTAACTTGGAAGAAGAATATAGATACCCTCACAGTTACAGTTCACATACTTATGCTGCCTCTAGAGTATGAATGCCAACTCAAATTTGTAAATAGTTGGATTGTAAATAGTGGATCCACTTTCATATCATTTTCCCCTGATAAAAATGTATAGATTATCTCTCCTATGATTGCTCAGATACCTTGATAACTTTGTTTTTTCTTTATATTAGGCACAACTAACTGTGGGTGGTAAATTACAGTAGTAAAGGCCCAATTAAAAGGGTCCAGGAGTGGGAATTGGCTTCTTTTACTGTGGCAGGAATGTTTTATGGTATAAACAGATCCATACATAGCCAAAGGAATAACTCCAATTCAACAAATGGGATATGGAAGCACATATTTCATTTATTTAGACCAAATATATCCAGAACCCATACTTTCCAGTTGAAAACTGGTTATACATTGTTTCCAGAAACAGTCTATGTGTTGTCTAACTAATCAGTTGGTAATACAGGAGTTTACTTAAGATTAACCTAATAGACATTATTTGCTTAACTGCCAACCCACCATGTAGAAGCCATGGTGACTAAAACCAGATGAACATTCCATTCACATGTTAGCGATGACCCCTAGAAGAATTTAGAAGCATCACAGTTATGATCTGAAGGAACTGCTATTTTCTGGAATATACTTTGGATATTTGACTTGTTGGGTAATCCCTACCCCACCTATTAACCCTTTTATGATGATAGTCAAATTGAGTTATAGGTTTTGGACACAGACGAGATGTAGAAGAGGACTAGTATTCACTTACTCTACTACATAAAAATCATGCTAATGGATCTCTGTCTGGCTTTATATGATGACTACCTCCATTCCTCATCATTTCAGTATTGAGATGTGGGAGGCTGAATAGCCAGAGAAGGTGAATAATAGAGACTTTAGAAGACAGAATGCAGTCATATCCTACCTCTTGGCTCAGATTTAAGGACATCACAATTTTAAAGACTTGATGGCTTAAAACCAATAACCAGCTAAATAGAATCCTACGCAAACACTGCATTACATTTACCACATTATGCAGCATTATAAATAATTCAGCTCAAGTGGCACTTCTCAGTGCAAATGAACTTAGACCACTTTGCAGCATTAACTGATGATTTTGTTCACATTTATTTTCTAATCCAATCTTGGTTCATCTGTAATGGGCTTCTTAGGTCATCCATTTAAAATAGCCAGGTTCATCCTGCACTTCCACAGAAACAATGGCTATTTTTCAAGTTGATAGTTGCAAGGAGAGCTCTAATTTTCCTACATAGATTGATTTTTTTTTTTTTGGTGCAGTAAAAAGGATCTCTGTGTTTTTCAAATCAGCCAGTGTCACAGTGAGTGAAAACTTGTTGATCTAAATTAAAAACAGATTTATGTCCTGGAATACTGAATACAAGTCCTAACTGTGTGACAATTTCACTTCTTTTAGTAAGTAAACAAGACTGATCAATCTCTCAGAGGTGCAGAGATGATAAATGAATAGAAGGTTGTTAAGCATTTTTGGTTAAGATATAATATTACAGCAAAATGATATGTTTTATGTTCATGATATCTGTTGATAAATGAGAGTTATTCAATTTTCTTAGCTATATGCATTAGTTGCTCCTTCTGCAGGATAATTTTCTCATTTTTTAAATTCCTTTTCTTCTCTAAGATCAAAGATGTAATCATAACCATAGATTTTATAAGGAAGACTGTATGCTGAGAAGAAAGGTGTAAGCAGCTCTGTTCTGTGCTGTGTAACATGAACCATGCTTGATTCATGTCATACAGTGCTCCCCAGTGATGCGACTCCACGGATAACTGAGGCAAGGTCAACCAATTCATAGCATCGATAGTAGCCCATGGTGTGATATTGTCCATATGTTCTGCTCTCTAAAAGACGAAAGGTTATTAGTTAAGCACAGTGATTCACATCTCTTAGGACTCTTGAAACACCACATTGCCTAATGTTAAAAGAATAAACCAGAGGATGTCAGAAGAGTAGACAAGGTATGAGTGGAATACAGAGAAGGTATTTATTAGTTAAAAGGTATGGATCTGGAGCATCAGGTATTACTGGTAGAGTTACTTTAGAAGCAAAATGAACTTTTCATTCCAACCTTCATGAGGTCTGTTTTGTTTTCTGCCATCCCTGATACCTGACTCCAGCTTTCATTGCCTTCAGAAGAGGCAGTCTAAATGAAAAAGGGTCTACTTCCTTTTTTCTGTATGATGAGACTATTACTTAGCATGTTTTGAGTTAATATCTGTCCCTATAACTATAGTAAAGGCACAGTATAATAGTTGTTTTGAGCAAATAATTTTAGAAAAGTCTGTTTTACATTAGAGTCATCTATTCTCCTACCAAGAGGAATAAACTTCTACTCCTAGATTTTAAACCACAATAGATAGCAAGTATCTCAGTGTTTTTCTTCTTTTTTTCAGTTGAGAAATACCTTTGGTTTACATCCATGTTAGTGTTTTTTGAAATGACATGATCTTACTCTTTAGGTATAGTCACTATAACATGCCTACCACCAAACACCCATAGTCCTCCACCACAGTCCATTGTGCTCTCATCCCACCCTGTTCTTATTCCTTACCCCATGCCTACTCCTTCCCCTTCCAGTCTGGATACCTCAGATCTATGGTCAGAGTTCAAGGATTGGTTTTAAAGGTTTTCTTTTACCTGTTGTTTCTTTTTTTCTATATTTCATGTATAATTGATACCATCTGGTATTTGTCTTTTTCTTTCTGGCTTGTTTCACTTAACATAATTCCTCCCAGCTCCCATGTTGCCACAAATGGCATGAGTTTATCTTTTTTGATCATTAAGTAGTATTCCATTGTATATATGTATCACATCTTCTTGATCCACTCATCTGCTTTTGGGCATATAGGCTGTTTCCATGTTTTGACTATTGTAAATAGCGTTGCAGTGGGCATGGCGATGCACGATTCCTTTTGAGTTAATATTCTTGTATTCTTTGGATAGATACTAGAAGTGGAATTTCTGGGTTGTATGGCAGATCCATTTTTATCTTTTGGGAAACCTCCACATCATTTTCCATAGAGGCTATATCAGTTTACATTCCTACCTACAGTGTACGAGGGTTCCTTTTTCTCCACACCTTCACCAGGACTTGTTTCTGGATTTTTTTATATGGGCCATTCTAACAGGTGTGAGGTGGTATCTCATTGTGGTTTTGATTTGCATACCCATGATAGTGAGGATGAACATTGTTTCATGTTCTTCTTGACTGTCTCTATGTCTTCTTTGGGGCTAGTGGGTGTGACTCATGCTGTACTTAGGAAGCAGCTCCAATAGCACCATTTGGAAAGGAGTAAAAGGACTGACCAGTTCCTTGAGAATGCTGGGATAGGAAATCCCATCTGTGTCCATACATATGTATTCAACAAAAAAGTCTATAAAAAGAGACACTGGAATAAAGACCTAGTTAGTGGAATATAACAGATTATAAAAGAAGGGAATGGTCATGCACAAAACCAAAACCATTTCAGTGTATGGTAGATAATCTGAAAGAGGAAATCAAAGACAACTGCAAGGTTTCAAATGAGTGATTAAAGGAGTATTTTGTTTCAACATGTACCTAGTGCTTATGATATGTTTGGAACTGTCCTAAGCACTTGATACATATTAACTAACTTAATTTTCACAATAATCCATGGGAAAGGGAACAGAGGCCCACAGAGGTGAAGCAACATGTATGGGACCACATAGATGGTAGATGGAAATGCAGAGCAGAGCTTCAAGACCTACCAGGCCTATTTGGGTGTAGAACAGCAGGGCATTCAGACTTCACCTGCACTGATGCGTTCAGGGTTCAAGACAGTCTGATGACTGCTGCCCTAGAAAACAGAACAAATGTCTTCTCGTGTACGTCACCTAGAATGGGTTACATGACCATTCCTTAACGGGTCATTGTAACCAGGATAATAAGCTAGTTATACAATTGATTTGTGTATATCAGGGTGAGGGCAATCCTAATTAAAGAGCAAGACTGAGAAGAGAGGAGGAGGACTTCCCAGAAAACAAAAATTTTGTTGCTCTTTCTAGAAGATCGGGAAATGGAGGTTGGTGACAAAAATAACAAATGAATACCACCAAAAAGAAACAAAGCAAAGGGTGCCATTCTTAGAAGGGCAGTAGAAATTGTTGAATCAGGAGAAAGGAAGTACACACTAGGCAAGAGAACAAATAAAAGCACTAGTTTGGAAGAAATACAAGCTGGTTCTGGATATTGAGACAGATTTTTTCCCTTTTTCAGTATTGTATTTAAGTGTATTTATTTCACCTGTATTTTTCCTTTCATCCTCTTTTGAACATAAAATCAAGAAGTAGGATTTTTGTGGCTAATTTAATTGCTTTATGTTTTAAATTTAAAAATCCACTCTTCTATTTGAATGATTTTATCAGGATTAAATAAAGTTAGTGTGAGAAAGGTCCACTGTTCTTCCGGCTTCCCTTTAAATTTTGACTCTCTCTACTCTTTAGTTTGGGTGTGGTAGCCTCAGTCATTCTTTTGGATGAAAGGTGCTGAAGCCAAGATTTGAAGTTTACAAAAACATTCTTTCATTTGATGTAACAAGAAATGTTACCTCTAGAGTTTAAGTAGAATGACCAGTTACTGAGTAATTTTTGTCAAGTCACTGTTTTTTGATAATAGAAATAACAACTTCAAAGACTATGAAGTATCTCACTGCTATTTTTGAACATAGATTTCTGGATTATTGCTTAATTGGCAATGCTTAAACCATAAAAGGATATTTTACCATTTCTTTAATTATCTGGTCATGACATAGAAGATATCAAATTATAGACAGGTAAGACTCAGCTCCCTTTGATATTGTTAAACAAACGAATTCATTTCCCCTTTGTATACGTAACTTATAAAAGATTCCTTGCTCTCATTCGTGCTTGGAGGATACAAGTAGAGTCTACCCTCCCACCCACCCCCATCTCAGCATATGTACTTCCTTCTTTAAATGGAAAGAAACTGCATGCCTGGTCCCTCCTCCCATAATGCTAAGAAGCAGAACAACACTGTCATCTGCTTCATTTTATGGACACTGGTGATTTTCCTGTAGAGGGATAACTGTTGATTAAATATTTTCCATGCTCCTTCCACATTTCCTGGTTCTGCAGCTCTTATTTCCCTGACTTAAAGCACAAATATTTCTTGGTTAAGACACCATGCTCTATTTCAAATCAGTTTGCCACCAACATTTGGTTATTGGAATGTCATTTAAAAGACAAGCTACCCATATTTGAATATTACATACATGAACAAAAATGAACCTGGGGATCTTCTCAGACAGCTTGTGAATTTATTAAATGACTTTTCAAGGAGCTCTTTATAATTGTACTGCTTTTAATAATATCTCTGATTTCAAATTATTGTGTAATAAATTTATCAGCACATGTACATGTCATCTGTAACATTTTTACTTAGCAGCTAAAGAATCTATAATGTCTGTTAAACACTATATAAACAATAGTCATTGGTAAATTTAATTAAAGGAAGAATATATTTTCAAGATATGTCATAGCAAAACAAACAGAAGCAGCAGTAACAGCACCAAATCCTATTGCTGCTATTACTACTGCTGTTAATTCTGTGACTTGCGGCTTTGTGAAAGAAGCTAGGATGAGATGCCTCAATGAGGTACCTAATGATGAGCATTTTTTTAATGACTTTTACATGGTTGGAGGATATACCTGAGGCAGAAATAAGAAAAGAAACCAGTTTCCTCACTTTTTTTTAATTTTTTTATTAAAATATTTTAAAATTTACATATACTTGCCATTAATTGTAATCCCCATGTATTCCCCATCACCATCTCACCAGTGCAC
>JAGFMF010011395.1:3552266-3572362 GCA_019455555.1 Galemys pyrenaicus | reverse complement strand
GCTTCGCTAAGCATAATCCCCTCCAGATCCATCCATGTTCCCATGAATGAGTCGAGTTTTTCATTTCTGATTGCTGAGTAGTATTCCATCGTGTATATGCATTTTAGTACTAGGTATTTTGTCATGTTGATATTATCTGATAAATCAAGAAAGTTTGACTTTCATCAAAGCAAATTAAATGAACACATTTCTAAAAAAATAAATAAATAAAAATTTGTACTTTGATCCTGAGAATCCAGACTTCTGGATCAGCATGAATGACTTCCCCTTTCCTCCAATATTTTGTGTTCCTACTTGCTGCTGAGTACTGGAGAAGCTCCTATCAGTCAATAGTCTGCCATAGCTGAACTGCCATTACAGCATGAATCCAATTACATTGTCACTCTGCTGTTTATGTCCTACATTGTATACACAGAAGATCTTTTTCTGACCTGAAAACCTGGGTGTGTATGATCCTGGTTTCTTACAACACACAACCATTCCTCTCTAATCTCCTTTTGATGTTGTTGTCGCAGAGTGTGTGTAGATATTGCTCAGAGAAGTTAAAGATTTCTTTCCCTTTTCTGGCTAGCTTTAAATTAATCAGAGTTACCACCTTTCTTTCTTCTTGGACTTTTTGAATATATCATGTCCCCTTTTTCTGCTTCTCACTTTTCCAAAGTCTCTGAGGCTGGGGTTACAAAAAGTTGAAAATCAGTTTAAGGAGGATTGACTTGAGACAGGGCACACATATTATCTTGCCAAACACATCACTATGAAAAGATTGTCAGTATTTGCCTTTTTAATTATTTGAAAATCGTGCTGAGTTCCAAAGCTTTCACCTTCTATTTTGGGCTAAAATGTGAGAAAATTTAGCCTGTGATATTTGCATTGGCTATGGGAAGGAGTAGAAGGAAACAATCCATTCTCCAATTTTTGGTAGTAAGTGGAAATAACTTGTGATGCTGGGTAGATTCTGATTTTCAGAAGCAATAAAATGCTAACTTTAATTGAATTAAATGTAAGAGTTTCAAGAGCAGAGGAAAGTATTGTATACCCACATCTTTTCTTTTTCTATTGTCAGCTTATCATTGATACCTATACATTAAATGGATATGCTAACTATCTTTCAAAATGAAAGAACGGAACTTTCCCCAGAAAAGTTGAACATACTCATCTTCCCTCCTTATATGTATTTTTCCTGTATTCTGACAACTACTGACAATGAAGTACAAATAAGATAATCACTCTAAACTTCAATAAATTATTTGATTTGTTATTAAAAGTCCTTTCTTTCCTCCATGATAAAATACACCTTAGTTTCATTTTGATCTAAGCTTCTTTCCAGTGGCCAACAACTGTTGTCATTCTGTACTGTGTTCAACTGTTACTTCAGAATATTAAGTATTGGCTCAAAGTCACCATCTGCTTATGAAATAATGTAACTACAGTGTCTTCAGAAAGGAGTGGATTAGCTTAATCTGGCATCAGGCATTGTATGGCATAATATATGAGAATTCTAGATCATTAACAGAATTTATATTCTATGTCTCCCATATGCTGCCATACTACATGACTGTGTATCAGCCTTAATATACCCTGTGATATCACTTCCCCGTTTTAAAAATAAATGAAGATGGTAGTGATTTATTTGATACTTTATACTTGAGTCTCTTACTTGCTTTCTTAACATCTCACAAGATATAATAAAACTAGTTCAATTTTTCAGAAACAAATTAAAAAGACTTGAAAATAGTTATAGTTGACAGAGCAAAATACAACTGTTTTACAATTTTTGAAGTTCTGAATATAGAAACATATGAAAGATAAATGAATTCAGTGGTTTGAGAGATGTCACAAGGAAATGTCTATTTTCATCCTGTGTTCAATAGATTAGGAACCAACAATCTAGGAGAACCAGCAAATGTTAAATGTTTCAAATAACATTTGAAAAGCAAATGCATTTAAAGAAAAAGAAGAAGAAAATGAAAAAAGAAATAAGAAAATAATCAGAATATAATTCACCTATAAACTTTTAAGTTCTATTTTAAGCTTCAAATTTCTCACAAGAACTAAAGTCCTAGAGAATGAATTGTTAGTAATAAGGAAACCTGAAAAAAGCAATTAAAAGATACCATATCATGGGGCCTCCCTGGTGGTGCAAGGGGTTAAGCCTCAGCACTGTGAGGCTGTCTGCAGCCAATGAAGCATGAGTTTGATCCCCCACCAGGGAGGTAACCCACATGAAGCAGCAGGTCACCCACTGTTCTCCTCAGCAGTGTATTTCAGTCTTTCTGCCTGTTCTGTTCCCCATTTTGTCTCTGGTGAATCCTCTCATTCCCTGAGTCTCTGGATGTACCCCAGTTCTTGTATGCATAAATAAATAAATCTTTTTTAAAAAGTAAGATACCATCCTGATGATTAGTGACAATAATGTTTTAAAAGTAAGACTGCAGTTCTAATAACACAACAAACTGTTTCATTAATCCTGTTAAAGTTGTGCTTATTAATGAGAAAAGGGTCTGGAACCTGGTAATTGTTCACAGAAGCCTTGATTGTTCACAAAATATATGTCCTGACTTTAGGTAGAAACAGATGATGGCCTGTGCTTACTCTTAGAGGTATTTTCTTTTATACTCAACAAGGAGTTGTCAATTGTTTTTAAAGGCCTCTCCAACTGGGCTCAGGTCAGAGAAAAGGTGAAACACTAGCTCAGGGTCACATAATATCTTAGATATTCAGCTGTCATGAAAACTGGGTTTTCATTCTGCCACATTGTCCACTAAAATGTACCACCATATTGCACAATTATGAAGATCCCTCTGGGCCAAAAGCAACCATCCTGTTTCTGTTTGTAGTTGGTCAGAAGATGTTCTCATGGCTAATTATCCCCTTGACCCAAAGAAAAGAAGGTGAAGCTGAGGTTAATGCAATATTGAAGTGTTAAGAGGTTTTTCACAACTCAGGAAACTCTCTTAGCTGAACTGGTTCTCCTGAAATGTTGAGTCCTGTTTTCCGTGGAATGGTGCAGCTGATGTTGTCACTCTGTGGTGAGAAGCAGGAAAGCTGTTGGGATGGAGAAAGATTAGTGGTCTGAAAATATGTAATTGGTATTGCATGACAGCAGGGAGTTGACAGCCCTCAGGGACCGCAAACAGGAGACAACCAACAGCTCAACTGAATTAAAAGAAACTGTGATTTAAAATAAAAAAAAAATGAGTGAGAAATATATTCAAGTAGTTAAGAATTTGATAAATTATAGATGAGTTCCATATTTTAATGAAATAACATATGTGGGGAAGTTAGTGTAGTGCCAAGATAATAGTAACTAACTACTGGATTAAAAACTGGCATTCTTTCTTATCGTTAGGTATGCTGAACACATCAGTATACCTTAATCTTAAAAGCAGTATTATTTCACTGAAACTTTACCCCCATTTGCTTTAGAGAATTTTGATTCTCAGTTTTTAGTGTGTACCTGACGTTGTGGGTGGAAAAACTCCACTCATGAATTTGGAAAGGGTAGGCCTATTGCTACGGCAGTTGCCATCCAACCAAGTGTGGTTAGTTTGTATAATTGAAGCCAAGCAAAGCTAAAGCAGTGCTGATACATGGATCCTTCTGTTAGACTAAATAAAGAACAATGAGACCATTTTTTATGGGGGGAGAAGTGTCTAACAGTAGTGAATGACTTGAATCTCAGAAACTTAGGCTGTGTCTAAATGTTGCCAAATATTGAGATGTAGCTGCAGAAAATATCTACTCAGTCATCCAGAAATTCAACCTTTGGTTTTATTGTGGATGAAATCAAATGATTAAATCTTTTAAAGGGATTGTTAAACACAGTCTCAATATATTTTTGGTTGGCTGGTAGGTCTCTATTTTAGCACTTGACATGAATTTTTCCTGGACCAATGTAGATGTTTTGTGGGATTTCTGTTCACTGCTAGGGCCAATCTTCAACCTATAAACAACTAGTTGTTCTGTATGAAACCTACACAGGGTCGGAGTCAAGCAGCTCAATGTTTGGTTCATTAGAATGAATCAACTAAATTTAATATCTTGCTGGTTTCAAGTCAAATGATTACAATTTACAATGCAATGACATAACTTTTTCCCCTGTATCCCAAATCTGTTTAAAAGAGATCAGCCAACATGGATCCTTCTGAAATTCAAAGAAGCTAAGTCACTTAAAATCTATAATAGTGTCATATCCTTGAGCTTCTGGGGAGTTTAACTGACTGGTTCTTTGCTCAGGTCACAATCATAAAGAATGAGCAGGATAGGCATGGTTTTAATACAACAACCCCCACAAAGCAGGTTTTCCAAATGTTGGCTATTGAGTGAAAGAATATTTCAAATAGAGGTGATTTTTACATAAAGATCAAGATAATCAAAGTTTTCCAACTTCATTTATCTTATATAGCAGAAACATAAAATGAGAAAGCATAATCTCGGTAGTCTGAAGGACATAGATTAAAATGCTAAGAAATTACTTATTTTCTTCAAACATACTCAAACACAAAATAAAATTTAAAACTTAGGATCTTAAGATCAAATTACATATTTATAAAGAGCTATACCTGGGCTCACAGTGGGAGCTCAATAAATATAAATTCCCCCCAACCAGTTTTTCTTTAAACTCTGTTCTTAAACATGACTTTAATCCCAAGTATAAATGCTTAGCATACAAAGTTATAAAAAGAAAATGCCAAGATAAATGTTTTGGAGAAGGTCAATTTTAATGATTCACTCCATATTTTGTTTCTATGATCAAGTCACAGGACTACATAAGTAATGTGCAATGCATTCAGAAGAGTACTGTCAACAACTGACCAGTGATGATGAGTATAATTTATAGTGATTTTAATATGCTCATCAAAATGCATTCTATGTTTATACAGTGTTATACGATCTACATATGAAGTCATTTGTTTTTGAAAAAAAAGTCACACATTGGGATCCTCTGTATCCCACAAAAGAAATACAGAGGCAGAGAATTATTACTATGGTAACTTAATCTATAGCACTTGGGGAATTAGTGCACTCAAAACTTTGAAATTGTTTCTATTATCCTCATAGATCAAGGAAGTTGACTTACTCAGTAAGTCAGAGACTTACTCAGAATCTACCTGGGACAGTTAGTGCAAATTTGGAGTACTCAATATCTAATAGAAATGCTAGTTCCTCTCTTCATTGTCACATGATCTAAGAACACTGGACATTGAGCTGGAAGCTGCTGTGTAGTACTCTACATTTGAATAGTCTTGACACTGACATAAAGGGTTTATTTTGAGCACAGGTTCAAATTTTCAGGATATATAGAGCTGAATATGATCATTCTTCATTAATGTAAGGAATGTGGCCAGCAAAAGAACATAACATTAGTGGGAACCACAAACTCAAAAGCAACCAAATCATAAAGATTTTACTTCAAGTAGACATCAAGTAAAACATGGGGGATACAGAAAGTCAGCAAACCTAGAAGAAGAATTCAGTTGAAATCGTAACCGATGTTTGTTTTGGCCACTCTTTTGGCTATTCCTTAAGGGAGGACTAGCCAAACACTAGTAGAGAAAGAAGGTGTGGACTAAGTTACGATGTGCTTTATTCTGATATTAGTTATCCTTGATTTTTCATCTTGCCTGTTGTTCCAGGACCATGATACTGATTTCATGTATTGTGTATATCTAGCTGATGAGACCAGTCAATAAAACAGTATATATACTAAAAAGACAGAGATCAGTGATCCAAAGATCCAGCCTCTTGTAGGTCAGTTGGGTCTAGTACTTCATGAAGCGTTTCAAAACTTCTGTAATTGAACCATGGTGGTGGAAGTCATATCTTGCTTATACATTATTATTGTGGGACCCTTATATGAGAAAAGTTAATGGTTAGTATACCATATGGACAAAAGGAATTAGTAGTTATGTGGACTAAATTAGGCTCCCAGTGGGTAAGGCTACCTGTATAACTTCAGAGAAGCAACACCCACATTGTCATCTGTGTGAATTGTGCCCCCATGAGATTTTGCAGCAGACAACCTGTGAATTAATATATGTACTTCTGGGGTGGGGGGGAGTGGATCCAGATGTATACTGTAGACTGTCAATGACAAACTCTATATATTTTAATGTTGCAGGTCTTCTAGCTAAGTCTTTAATCCATTTAGAATTTATTGTTTACATGGAATTCAAGAATGATCCAACTTCATTCCTTTCCATGTGGCTGCCCAGTTTTCCTATCACCATTTGTTAAAGAGATCCTTTTCCCACCATTTTGTATGGTGTGCCTCCTTTCATGGTAAGTGTCAATATATATGTGGATTTCTTTTGGAGGCTTTCAATACTGTTACACTGATATATGTGACTATATTTATTATAAAACCATATTGTTTTAATTATTGTGGCTTTACAGTGTAACTTCAAGTCAGGTAACATGTTGATTACATTTCTCTCCTTTATATTTTCAGGTGTATTTTTGCCAGTCAAGGCTTTTATGTTTCCATATAAGTTTTGACGATTTTTGTTCATTTTATTTTCTGTATTTTAATGGAGATTATTTTATACATTGCTTTTGTTGGCATAGCCATTTTGAACATATTGATTTTTCCATACATGAACATAGAATGTTTTTATTTCATTAACTATGTATTTTAGTAATAACTTATAGTTTTTTATTGTATAAGTCCTTCAGCAACTTGGTTATCTTAACTCCAAGGTATTTGATTCTTTTTGATGTGATTGAGAATAGAATTACTATGTTATTTTTTTTGTTCTCTACCATTGTGCTTTCAAGTTCACTATATTTTGCCATTACTTGCAATTGCCTACTGCTTTGGCTTTCTATTGAATTTTAAAATTTTGTTCTATTATATTTTAGATCTATTAGTTCTAGCTATTATATATATATTAAAGATTTGTTTTATTTATGTATGTATACAAGAGCTGGGGTGTAGTCCAGAGGTGTGGGGGATGTGAGAGGAGTTACTAAAGACAGAGTGGGGAGCAGAACAAATGGATTGACTGAAATACACTGCTGAGGGGAGTAGTGGGCAAGACAAGAGAGGTCTGCTGCACCAAGTGGGTTAGCTCCCTGGCCAGGGATCGAACTTCTGCTGCAGTGGCTGCCGATAGTTTCATAATGCTGAGAATTAACCTCTTGTGCCACCAGGGAGGTCTGTCTTATATTATTTTGATCTTTAGTATATTCCTGTTTAGCACCATTCATTGTTTTTCTTAATTTGACAAGCAACGATATGATTATCATCATATATTCTTCCTCATGCATATTCCACAACTCAGCTGTTTGAGACTTCTCTTGTTTTTTTTTTTTGTTTCCTCCAACATTTGTGATATATTCTTCTGTCTCTTATGTTGTAATAGGGCTTTCCTTTTCTTAATATATTAACTTTAAACACTTCCTCAAGAAGATGAGATTAATTCTATGTTCTTTACTCTAAATCTTTAGGTGTCTGTTATTTCACAGAACAATGCCTTTGAACCTTTTCAGATGGCTGGAGGCACTGATGTGAGTAAGAGGTAATAAGTAGGAAGGAACCAGGGCTGTAGTGCACTGACAGATCACCTCCAGTGACAATCAAGAGTTCAAGCTTCCTATAGTGCTTGTTCCCCTCCCCTAGGTCAACTTTTCAGACAATATCTCAAACAATCTCTTGCCAGGCTCAACCTCTAAAGGTTGATAAATTGTTGATAAATTAATGTAGTGCTGGATAAGGACTATAGTTGAAACTGGGTCACAAGCTAAAAATTGTTCTCATTGCTTTTTGAGTATGTAGCCTAACCTGAGGTAGCATGCTCCTACTATTTACATTCAAATATTTAAGCTCTGTTTTAGTGAGAGCAATTATGTTGTTTCAGTATTGGCTCTGTGTGGGGATAAGGCAAGTATTTTAGGATATCACCACTTCAAGCTGCAAATAGTCTCTTTTATAAGGAGACACAGGTTCTAACTGTTATAGTTTAGGAATCTCAAACTCAAACCAGTTATCACCACTCCATAGCCTTACTCTTATAGCTTACCTTATTCCTATAGCCTTAGGACAGTGGTAAACCTCTGTCCTACACACCCACTCTGTGCATCCCCTCAGTGCAGTTCCAGGTCTCCAACATCCCCAGTGTGGTATGTCCCTCTGAGGGGTTTCATTTAGCAGCAGCCTCTCCATCTTGTGAGTTATACTGTTCATATCACTTAAACACAAAGTGCAGTTTTTCTACCCCTTTTCATTATGCCATTGTTCCTGATATATGTGATGCTCATGTTAATTTTTGAGAGTTGTTGACTGTGTTTTATTGTAATTTAGCTGTGAATTATCTGGAAGAAGCAAGCTCATTATCTTCATTCTGTTGCCGTCTGTCCACACTTTCCTTTTGCCTAACTTTCAACTTCCATTTGAACCCAAAGAAACTTCTCTTCAACCCCTTCCCCTAACTTGAAAAGTTGCAGGCCAGAAGCATTGAGTAATTAATTCTGACAGAACAGCCTTTGTTCAATGAATCTGGAAGTTGATGTGTATATATGTGTATATATATCCAGTTCCCTTGTGTCCTAGGTAGATAATCCTGAGACATGTTTCATATCATTTCCCAAGGTTCTCTTGTGGGAATATGCTTACTCACCCACTGTGATAGCTGGATTATCATATTTATTGATTGCCATTCATTTCTTCTGTCACCTTCTCTCTATCTTTGTAGTATTGCCTGTACTTACCAAATAGCTACCTGAACTTAAATTATCATCTTCTTCCAGGATATCTACAAACAGAATACAGTCTAGAATGACTTAAAAATTTCCAAAATATGGTTGCAGTTGTGGCTCTTTGGAGGAGAAAAACTTTTCTTTGCTTACTGGAATTGGAACAGTGGCCCTGAACAGCCAACAGGGTTCAATGAACATTCCTGCACAATATAACAAGAAACCTTTTCCTCTACCTTCCATGCTCATAGGATAAAATATTAAAAATCCTGGTGAGAGGATCCCAATCTGTCACAAAGTGTTCAAGTGAATGTTCATCTGTTTCTATCCAGTATTATACTCTTTGAAGGATTGCTGGTCACAGTCTTACTCTGTTTTCAGAATACATGGAAATGAAGTTAAAAAAATAAATACCAAAATCTTTTTTATTAACGTTTTCTGTCAGGAAGTTAAATGACAGAAAAATTTAAATTTAGAAGGGTGACACAGAAACTCAGAGAATGCGCTATCACAGTTAAAAACGCATTAGGAAACAGTTAGTATGCCTACACTTAAATCAGTGAGACATAGACCTAGGCCAGTGGATTTACAGTTTTTAAAAGCTACTAATCACACACTTGGAAATGGGTGAGAAGATGTCATACTGAACATAGTTTAGTATGGGAAATTATGACAGAAGGTAACATTATGTATTTTAGCTCTATTATATTTGTATTAGCAAAATTACTTGAAAAAAGAAACAAAAGCACAATGTATAGACAGAAAAATTATGAGCTTTTTTTTTTTAAAAAAGAGATACCAATTGTAAAACACTCAAGTGGTGAATGTGAAATACTGAAAGAGTATTCAAAGGAGGAGTTTATCATAGGGGACAAAGGAAAGATATGAGGATTTGATGACAGAAATGGAATATGGGAAGTCAGTAAACTAGGAGAACACATACAATATACCAAAACTCTTTGTAGAAACATTTCTGAGAACTTTAATTGAGCTCATGGAATTCCTCAACAAAGTATTTCATAGCTTTGGTTAAGGATAGGCCAGATGAAATGCAAAAATTTATTCAAAGGCAAACTAGTAATTTTTTCCAGTCATACAACTGTATAGTTAAATCTTTCACTGTGAAATATATTATTATAAATTTTGAGCCCAACCCAACATGCAGCTTTCCTAGGATAGAAGATAAGAATTTTATTTAGGTAAAATTTGTGAGGTAAGTGTAGCTTCTAGCAAAATATTATGTATGGCGGTGGGTGACCAGTTTATATGGTAAGATAGATAATCTAGTTTCTCCTTTTTGCATTTCAGTAATTCTAAATGGTAACTTAAATTTGTGTTTTTACAAAATTTTAAGTAATTAAGCATAATTATAAATACTGTATGAATACTTATATTTGTTTATATAATGTACATTGAACATAGATATAAAATATTAATATTCCTAAGTAAAACACATTATTTTAAAATAAAAAAGATAAACATAAAAAGCATTATGCATATAAGCAAATTAGATATTAAAATATATTCTTAAAATATTTGAAAATGTAATAGCTTAAGTTTAATGTGAAGAAATAGATTTTTGGCTGAAGTGATTTTCAAAACAATCTTGGTATTTTGACCTTTCCTGAAACAAATGAATCATGTGCAATCTTACAAGATGACTTTTTTCCAGAAATGGCTCAAACTCTGACCATGTTTCCACCATTACCTTGTGGAAGAAGAGATATTGACAAGTAATGACAGCTACTTTGAGTTAATGTTTTTGCCACAAAATTCATCTTCTGTACTGATCAGCATTTTATTTTCACTTGAATATGAGGCCAAATGTGGCTAATTGGTTTTGGAGCCATGAGATTGGATCAACGTAGGTCTTTCCAGGTTCTTTTTAATAAGGCTTGCATTTAATGTTATATTCATATAGATGAGTTGTGACATGCTATAGTGATCCAAGTTTTGACATATTTATATTCTTTCTTGCACTACCCCGCAGTGTTACTTCAAATTCATAATAGCTTTAAAAGAAATCATAGCATTTCTATGTCTTCTTTGGAGGTGTGTTAGCTTAGCTCTTCTGCTAATTTTTTAATTGGATTATTTTTATTATTTCTGTGGTTGAGTTTTTTGCAGATTTTGAATATTAGTCACTTGTCAGATATATGATGTACAAATATTTTCTCCCATTTAGTGTGTTTGTTTTAAAGGAAGTTTCTTTCACTATACAGAAGCTTTTTAATTTGATGGACCTCATTTATTTCTATTTGCTTCTGTTTCCCTTGTCATTGTAGCTAAGACCCCAAAGACAAAACTGAAGTCAATATCATAGAGTGTTTATGTATTTTATAATATTTTAGGTCTTATATCCAAATCTTTCATCCATTTTGAATTTGTGTGTGCATTATCTGAATAAATAAATTTTGTGTATAGTGAGGGTTCTTTGCAGTTTACCCAGTAATTTGAGTCTATACCTTTAAAACATATGTACTTACTGTAAATCAACCTCAATAAACAGAATTTTTAAAAAAGATACAGGCTCACCAGACCTCTCCTGCTTTGCCCACTGCTCCCCACAGCAGTGTATTTCAGTTGATCTGCCTATTCTGCTCCCCATTCTGGCTCTGATGAATTCTCTCACCTCCCACGACTCTGGTCTGTACTCCAGCTCTTGTATACATAAATAAATAAATCTTTAAAAAAATTATAAAGAGACAGATCAGGTCCAACATGGTGGCAGCAGAGTGGCACAACTATAAAAGAAAGCCAAGAAAACCCAAGGGAAAAGTGGATAACTACAGCACACACTAGGATAATTGGTCAGCAGAAAGAGGTAGGAAAAATTTTAAGTAAACATATTTAGAGTGAAAACTGAGCAGTATAACCCACAAGAGGGATGAGTGTCTGTGGATCCCAACAGCTGTTGGCTCAGGTGCATATGAACCAATTTGGGTCTCCTGAGACCCAGCACTACACGGAATAAGGGGATGTACAAGCAGTCACCCAAGATGTAGGGTACATTGTCAGAGAGCTGCAGGGGTACAGCACAGGGAAAGGACTATTGATGAGCAGGAGACTCAATGTAGGACAGCTGAATGGCTGAGAGATGCAGGTCAGACTGCTTGGATCTTTTTATAGAAGAGATTACAACTTGAGGCCCAGGATGACATCCCACACTAAAACCAAAACAAAACACTTGAACAAACTAGCTCAATCACCTACCAATAACAGGAGCAAACCACCCCCAGTTAAGACTTTGTTCTGGAAAAGAAGAAAAACATGTGATCCCGTATCAATTAGAATATGTGCCACCACTACATATAGTGCTTATATATAGCTAAGAGTGGAAGTGGAAATGATCTTACCTTGCAGAATGTCGCAAGTGAGTATTCCTTTGCAGTCTCTACTATATAACGGTCGCCCACGTCATCTTTATTTCTTGCATTATACATGGCAATAATGTCTAACACTCTTCCTGTTTCCACCTTGCTCCCCTCCAATTTGTTCTCTGCATTGAAACAAGATGGAATTTTTCATTTTATTTTGAATCGTCCAAATTTTCTGATTGTGCTTGGGTACCTCCTGCCCAGGTCCTAGTTTACATCTCATCTTTTTTTTCCCCCATTACTTAATTTTCTTTTAAATATTTATTTATTCATGCATACAAGAGCTAAGGTACAGGCCAGAGTCCCAGGAGGTGAGAGGATTCACCAGACAGAGTGGGGAGCAGAACAGGTAGACTGACTGAAACACACTGCTGAGGGCAGCAGCGGGCAAGGCAGGAGAGGTCTGCCACACCATGTGGGTCCCCTCCCTGGCTGGCGGCAGGGATCAAACTCGTGCTTCAGTGGCTGTGGTTTTGCTTCTTAGTGCATTGCTTAATCCACTGCACCACCAGGGAGGCCCCACATTACTTAATTTTGTCTAATCTCAACCTGTTACCTTTTAACTTTAAAGCAGGTAGGATTATTTTCATCTCCAAACCTCTGTATTTGTAATTCCCTTCACTTCCCTTCACTCACCATCTCTCTTACCCTATGTAATATCTACCATCAATTTTGTCTTAAATGTCACTTCCTTACAGGGATTTCCTCTGATTTATTCATATAAATTATTCTCTTTCATAGAACTTTTTCTTCCTTCAACATACATATAACAATTTAAAAGTGATCTATTAATTTGTTTGTTGTTTGTCTCTTTTGCAAGATTGTAAACCATCTAGAAGTTCACATAAATTATCTCATAGTGCTCTAGTGTGACCCTCAAAAACTTTCAGTAAAGCAAATAAGGACCAACTCCAGCTGAAAATAAGCAGGTCTCAATAAAATGGATATTAATAAAATAAAGAGTAGGTTTAATCAAAATATAAGATGTTAGTCTTTAAAATAATTTCAAGCTAGAAAAAAAATAGCTAGAGATGTTGAATTTCAACAGAATATTGTGAATGTTGTAACTTTATGTGCAAAAACACCATAAAAACAAAGTGAATAATTCTCTAAGAATGAATGTCTTAAGAAAATTTAAAATTGAATATAATATAAAGCCATAATAAAAGCTATCCCTATAAAAGACAATAGTTCAAAATGAATTAATAAGCATTTCTATTTAGAATTTGAATAAAAGATAATTGAACTATTCAATTAATTTTCCAATGCATTAAAAATGTTGAAAACCTTAAACACTCAGTTAAACTACATAATATTTTTATAAGATCAGAACACAAAAGGACAAACATAGAGATTGTTGTTCACAAATGCAAATATAAATATCTCAAATTAAATATTCACTAATTAAAATCAGTTATTTTTTCAAATTAATATAAATGATCAAACAGAATTTATTCTAGAAGTCTAATAATGACTTACCATTGGGAAAACTACTTATATAATTCTACTAGAATGACAGATTTAGAGAACATTATACTATAATTTATTACAGAAAAACATATCTCATGATTCAATGTCATTCTTAAGTCAAACTAGGAATAAATTGGTTCTTTATTGTTATTTTAAAAAAATCTGTCAGAAAAACTTAGCAACATCATATTCATGAACATTAAACACATTAAAATAAAAAGTAAGGATGCCTAGTACTATAATGACTGTTAAAACAGAATCCTAACCAATGCAACAAGACAAGAAAAGTTAGAAATATTGGCACAAGGACTCACATTTTTATTATTTGAAAAGTTAGATTTATCCAAGAGAAGAAATGGGACAATAATTTTACTAATACAGGCTGACACAATGTCAACTTGGAAAATGCAATCATTTTTTATATATATAGTGAAAGGGTAATTAGAAAACTAAAAGAAAAATCCAACTTAAAAGCAATAAAAATTATCAAAATGAGTAAAAGAACGCATAAGACATTTATAGTGAAAGTTATATTTTACTGAAAAAAGTATAATAAATCTGAATAAGCAAGCTTTGGCATAAGAAAAGTCAACAGTGTAAAAATGATAAATATATGCAAATAAATATATAAATTAAATACAATCCTAATTAAAATCTCAATAAGATATTTCATGTATATTTATTACATCATCCTTCATATTTGTGCAATGTATGATTTCACCATGATTTTCCCACTACCAATTCACCCATGCACCACCACCATAGTCCCTTGTGCTTTTCCCACCCCTGTATTGATCCTTCTCCCACATCCTCCCCTACAGAATGTCTCTGATCTATAGTTGCCTGATGATTTTGATTTTTACTTTATTATAGATATCCCCCCTCCCCCCCACAATCTCTTATTTTGTTCCTGTACAATCCTCCTATAAGTGAAATCATTCAATATTTTTCTTTTTCTTTCTGGCTTATTTCACTAAGCATAATCTCTTCTAGCTCCATCCATGTTGCTGCAAATGATATGAACTTATGTTTTTTGATTGATGGATAGTATTCCATTGTGTATATATACCACATCTTCTTTATCCAGTCATCTATTTTGGGGCATTGGGATTGTTTCTATAGCTTACCTATTGTAAATTGTGCTGCAATAATCATAGGGGGTGCAAGTGTCCTTTTGAAATAATGTTTTTGTGTTCTTTGGGTAGATATCTAGGAGTGGAATTGCTGGATCATATGGAAGCTCCACTTTCAGTAGTTTGAGGAACTTCCACACAGCTTTCCATAGTGGTTGGACTAGTTTTTATTCCCACCACCAGTGCAGGAGAATTCCTTTTTCTCCACCTCTCGCCAATATTTGTTGTTGCTAGTTTTTTTAATATGTGCCATTCTCATTGATGAAAGGTGGTACCTCATTGTGGTTTTAATTTGCATTTGCCTGATTACAAGTGATGTTGAGCATTTTTTTCTATCCTGTTGACTATTTGCACTTCTTCTTTGGAAAAGTATCTTTTTACTCTTCTGCCCATTTTTTGCCTGGTTTGTTTACTTTGTTTTTGGTGAGCCTCCTTAGCTCTTTGTAGCTCTTTGTGATCAGTCCCTTATCATTAGTATTGTATGCAAAAAATTTTCTCCCAATCAGTGGGGTGTCTTTTTGTTTTGGTTAATGTCTCTTTTGCTGTATAGAAACTCTTTAATTTGATGTAGTCCCAACTGTTTACCTTTTTCTTCACTTTCTTTGGGTGATGCGTCTTTAAACGTGTTACTGAGATGTGTCATTGTAGTTTTTTACCTATATTTTCTTCTCTATATTTTATGGTTTTAAGCCTTATGTCTAATTCTTTAATTCATTTTGAGTTGTTTTTTATGCATGGTGTGAGGCAGTATCCTAGCTTCATTCTTTTGCATGTGGTGGTTCAGTTTTCCCAGAACCTTTTATTGAACATACTGTCTTTGTTCCATTGCATATTCTTTGCTCTTTTGTCAAAGATTAGTTGTTCATAAGTCTGTGGGTTTATTTCTGGGTTTTCAATTCCATTGTTCTGTGTCAAGATGATTTTTTTAGTTAAATTTTTGTTTTTTTTTAAATTCCTCTGACAGAGAAAACATGCAAGAATATCCCATAAAATTAAAAATTGGAAAAAGATAATGAAATTACAAATTGGGAGGAATGGTCTTTGCTTTGTTTCATATATTTTCTTGGAGAAGAAAGTTTCTACTCCACATAGAAGGGAGGTATCATTCAGTAAATACTTGGATAAAACTGGGTTTGCGATGCTGGTGTTCACTCCCTTCAGCTGGTTAAACTTTGCATCTTATCTGTGCCACAAAATTAGATCCTGAAAAAAATATATAGTTTTATAAGGACGTAATAGAAATCTTACTTTGGTTGCAGACCAAACCCAATATATTGGAAGTTTTATATTTCAGGAGATTACTGGATATTACCCAGACAATATAAACCTAATGCTGTGCACTTTTATCCTTATCAGACTCAATTGTTTATTATCTAATTCTGAGAAATCTAAAAAGAAGTATGGTGAACAATCAGTAAGCCCAAATTTCCAATCAGGAAGTTACTTTCTGGAATTTCTAAATGAACCAAAAAAAATACACAAATATATACCTGTTAATTTAAGATACAATTAGACCTTCAAATACTGAAAAAATTATGTGGAGGGAGTCAGAGCTATCTATTGTTCTAAAAGTTTATATTTCTACCCCACACAAACATCATAATAACTTTCACATGATTAAATAAGCAAACATAAATACAAAAGTTTACAGACCTCTTAAAGGAAAGCCTGAGGCAGTCATGAAACTGAGGAGGGAATATATGAAAAACAGTAAATCCTCAAAACTGAAAAATATTCTTGTATTTTCCTAGATCCTTTTAGAATTTCTGCCCAATGAAAGCTTCAACATCAAAGTTAAATGGCAAGTAACACTCTGTAGTGAAATATTTGTGACAGATACAACAGAGAAAGAGAACAATATAAGAATACCTATAGCTCAATAAAGAAAAAGCAAATAACCTGATTTTAAAAATGGATGAAAATTATAAACGTTCAGTTCTTTAAAAAAAGATTCAGATGGCCACCATTCATCTGAAAATTTTCTTAAACTTAACAGTAGTCAGGAAAATTCAAATCAAAGTAGCAATTCCACTCCCCATCAGTTTAGCATAACTTAAAAAGATTAATAATGACCAATGCGAACTGGTTCTCTCAGAAATTGCTGGTCAGTATTTAACATAGTTCATCCTTTCTGAGATCAATTTGACAATATGTTTCAGATTTAAGGTTTACATAATATTTTATCAATTCTTCTATCTTAAAAATTATTATGTGATGTTCTCTTGCCTTTGCTAGATGCCCACCCCTTAGTGCGTCACACACTCAGTTCAACCAGAAATGCTCCCAAAGTTACAACTCAGTTTCTCCTCACACGTCCAATCAGAATTTCTTGTTCACACACCCAGATGACAGAGTTAGAAGGGATTTCCAGCATGAGCTCCATAATGTGATAAAATCAACATCTAGGCAAAAGGTAAAGGACTCAACTAACTGCCAGCTGGATTCCAGAAAGTAAACAAGCAAACAAGAAACAAAAAACAAACAATAACATATCACATAATGAATGAACCAGAGAGAGTAAGGGTAGAGATTTGAGTGGCAGGTTTTGAGCATGTTCCCTGACCAAAGGAACCCACATTTATATATAAAGTATCCTGCCTCTTCAATGGTTCAAAAAAAAAACTATCAATTCACTACTTTAAAACAAAAGAAGTATAATTTGTGGAGAGCAAAAGAAACACAATTTAGTTCATGTGTAATTTCTTGATATCTAATACAGCCTTTGGGTCACTTAGTTCAGTGTTACCTTCATTTGTGGTCACCACTTGGTTTCCCTGTGGCTTCTGGTGTGCTGATCCACCCACACAATTTACATAGCACTAGGCTCTTTAAGTGTTGATTGTCCAGAAGCTAAGGCTCTTATTTATGGTCTTTTTTCCCAGGAGGCTAGTTGACTGCTTGTAGATATATGCACCTCTTCCCCAGTGACAAGTTCTACATAACAAGAGGAAGGGTTCTACATAACAAGTGAAGAGCATTTAATTAAGCCACTAAAAGTCCTGGCACTCTTCCCTTAAACATAATGTCTGTTCATCCCTTCATTACAAAGTCTCTCAAATAACTCTTCCCAGAACAATTTGAACCAGCCACCACTATACAGTCTCTTTCCTCTAAAAGTGGGTATATCTAGTCATGCATCAAAACAATTAATGTTCCGTCTAATTTCCCAATCACTTGACTAGTGGAAAAGTCATATATTTAAAGAAATGTGGACAATCAGCAAATACAAAATGTGTTCTGCTTTCTTTCAGAGAAAGAATTAAGAGATCACAACCTCCAATTTAAAGACCAAGATTACTTTATCCAGTTGGGAGACTAAGGATTGTGTTCAGAGTAATGAACCACATCTTTTCTACTCCACATAATTCTAATGCTGTCAAGAATGGTAAGACAGATGATCTTATTTAAAATTATATTTTACAAAGTAAAACATATAACTCAGTAACTGTGCATCTAATTGACTTAATTGCCTCATTTATCACATGACTTAAGTGAGCTGATGTTTTCTACTCTGCTTCACCCATGTAATTCTTGTAATAAAAGAGCTTAGACATGGTGCCAGGCATGAGCGAGAAATTCTCTCTCCTGAGAAAAGATATCATTGGAGTGATGTTGGCTTTGGGTTCCAGTTTATTGAAAAATCAATGTCCATTTGTGCGACCAACACATATGGCTCTCTTCCAGGCTGATGATGGCTTTGGGAGGCTGGCTATCACCTAATGAAGTCAGATCAGCTTACCCAGCACCCGAGTTACAGTTGGCAAAGTGACTTTGTCATTAAAACCCAGTTTATCATTTCTATTGGTGTTTTTCTTCCCATTTCACCCCCTCCTATCCATTTCTCCTGAAGCCACAGTATTGTTTTTCTCTCTATAGATAACAGACCAGTGGCTCCAAATTTTAACATTTCAAAGGGATTCAGTAAGATGCTTGGTGCTCTAGGGATAAACAACTTTCTCATATATCTTTGTCTCTCATCAGAGGCAGGGAAATACACATATACATATATACATATAGTTCACTCAATCTTAACCAAAATAGACATTTTTACAAGACAGAGCCAGATTTGTAGCAGGCGCAAATGAAATTCATAGACTTAACTGTCTTGAGTAAATCAAAAGGCTAAGTTTGTCTAATGTGTTGATACTTTCCAATAAACAGTCCAGTGGATATTTTATGTGGGACTTGCTTTAGAAAAATTAATTACTGGTAAAATAATACCATTTCTTCATTATTCAGTAGAGTGGCAATCTAAATTTCAATGCTGCTCCCGCCCCCTGCCCTGTTCTCTTTCTCTGGAGAAAAACCCGGAGTGATAGTCACTGGCAATAGAAGCTCTGGCAAGGAAATGTTGTTTTCTTTTCCCCCAAAATCTGCCAAGAGTAACAAATATTTCTAGGCAAGTTTACTAAGTTCTTATGAGGGTCTCTCATATAAGGATCTCCTTCTCTATTAGAAATGTCTCAATTGAAGGTAACAAAAACTGTAGTGTTAATATTACAAGGAGGAAAATAAAAAACATATATAGATATTTAAGGTTGAAAGAATACCAGCATCTCATAGAATCAATGGGAAGACAGAGAACCAGGCATAGTGACTGGTTCTTGGCACTTCTGTGCCAAAAGGGAAAAAGCCAAGAGCTTTCAGCCCAAACGAGCTGATTAAGTATTGCTTCTACAGGCAGAATACCATGGCAGTGGCTGCTGCTGCTGCTACTGCTATTAAAGAAACTGAATGGTCCCTTTTTGTCCCTGTGTACCTTGCTAAAGAATCATAGTCCAATGCTGGAATCTGGTCAATTAGACCTGAGAGTGTTGCTCCTATTCTGGTTGATGGTGCTCTCAAGAAAAAGGACATAGTTTCTTTGGTGTCTCTTTACTAGGAAAAGGAGTTAGTGGGGAAATACCCATGTGACAAATGCCCTCTATACTCAGAGAAGGAGTACCTTAACTGGGAGGTCATGAATGAAAATTGCCAGTGATGCCACAGATTTAAGTGTTCGGTATGGTCCTAGAGTGCAATGCACTTGTAGTCAAAACAGGATAGTGGAAGCAACAAGCATATGGTCATTTGTGTTCAGCATTCCTATGGAGTTGAAATATAAAATGAATATTACATGAATATTACAAACTTCTTTTTTTTATTATTAATTATATTTGACATCATTTGTAGTCCCAAGGGAGTACCCACCACCATTTCACCGGTGCACCATCACCTCAGTCCCTTGTGCACCCTCTGCCCTCATCCCCATCTTTGCCCTCCCCCCTTCCCCTACCCTCCCCATGGTTCCTTTGGTTTGTCTTGGCTTTTTGGTCTTGTTGAGTTTTTTGTTTGCTTTTGGTTATAATTGCCCAATTCCTTGAGCTTATTCTTTATTGTTGTTGTTCTTTCATATTCCTCCTAATAGTGAAGCCATCCGATA
>JAGFMF010011395.1:3534629-3552216 GCA_019455555.1 Galemys pyrenaicus | reverse complement strand
TTCTCATTTCTGATTGCCTAATAACATTCCATTGTGTATATGTACCACATCTTCTTGATCCAGTCCTCTACTTTTGGTCTTTTGGGTTGTTTCCAGGTCTTACCAATTACAAATAGTGCGGCGATAAACATAGGAGTACAGGTGCTCTTTTGGATCAGTGTTTTTGTGTCCTTTGGGTAGATTCCCAGGAGCGGGATTGCCGGATCATATGGCAGTTCCATTTCTAGTAGACTGAGGAACCTCCATATGGCCTTCCATAATGGTTGGATTAGCTTGCATTCCCACCAGCATTGTACCAGGGTTCCTTTCTCTCCACATCCTCGCCAGCATTTGACATTGTTGGTTTTTTCAATGTGTGCCATTCTTATTGGTGTGAGGTGGTACTTCATTGTGGTCTTGATTTGCATTTCCCTGACTAAGAGGGATGTTGAGCATTTTCTCATGTGCCTATTGGCCATGTGTATGTCCTCTTTGGAGAAGTGTCTTTTAAGTTCTTCTGCCCATTTTTTGATTGGGTTTTTTACTTTATTTTTCTTGAGTCTTGTAAGAATATTACAAACTTCTAATGATTACAGCAGGGTCTGAAGTGGTGTTATAAGCTGAAGTGGTCATGGACAATTTGAAATTTTCAAGCTCATTGCCATCTTGACTAGTGAAGAAATGCAAACTACTAAGAGAGATTCATATAAAGAATCT
Organism: Galemys pyrenaicus; assembly: GCA_019455555.1. Classification (NCBI taxonomy): domain Eukaryota; kingdom Metazoa; phylum Chordata; class Mammalia; order Eulipotyphla; family Talpidae; genus Galemys; species Galemys pyrenaicus. Next base: position 3,551,520 of record JAGFMF010011395.1, on the reverse strand, counting down.
TACATAAATAAACATATAAAATTGTTTCTGTAGGAAATAATGAATAGGAAATGAAAAATGGTGAGGGAGTTAGGAAATGGAGTCAATAAAATTTCAATACCTATATGGAAATTACTCTCTGAATAGTATTTTATTGAACAATTAACAAAACTTTTGTTTCTGATCAACATTTTTATTATAAAATTTCTCAAGTGGGGGAAGTGATGAGTCTACATTTCTTAAGTGTTCACTGCATTCTAAGAATATTTCCATGTCATACCATTTAATCATTATGACAGATCTTCAAGATTGTATGAGTTGCTCAAGTTATAAAGATGAAGTTCAAATAATGTATGAGGTTTTCCCAAGTTCATATATAGCAAAATTTTATTTTTTGTATATGTATGTTTAAAATAGTCACTTACTCATAATCTTTATGTTCCTATATGTCATGCCTGTTTGATTTCTGGCTACACCACTTCCATAAAATAGCTCTAACAAAGGTTATCAGCGACTTTCACATGGTTAAATTTTGTGGTCACTTTTTAGTTCTTATATTACTTCAGGTTCAACTATGTCTCATACAATGAACAATTTTCTCCTTGAAATATGTTTAGTCAACTCAAACTATTATAATGATATTCCACAGACTGGGTGACTTACATAACTAAGATAAGTTTTCTCACAGTTCTGGAGGCTGGAAGTCTATAAGCAAGGTGCTAGCAAAATTAGTTCATGGTGAAGACCTGTTTCTAGGCCCACAGAGAGCCATTATCACACTGTGTGCTCACATGCTCTCTTCTTTGTGTGAGTGCAGAGAGAGAGAGAGAAAATTCTGATGTTTCTGCCTTGACTTTAAAGGACACTAATCCCATCATGGGGACTCCACCCTCATGACATCATGTAAACATAGTTATGTACCTGCCCAAGCCATCACCTTCAAATGCCATCAGGTCGAGGATTAAACTTTTAACATACGAATTTTTGAGGACAAAAATATTCATCCCATAATAATTCTTTTCTATAGGGCTTCAAATTTTTAATGGTTATCTTCCTCTCTCACTGACATCCCTGGTATGTTCCCTTTCCATTATTACCCATTCTTATTTGCATTTTTCTCTGCTTACTCTTCTTGCTATTACTGAATGATCTTATCCATGACTACTTTTAATAACTGTTGAGAAGCAGATGTCATAAATTTATCTCTAATTTTTGTTTAATCTAAACTATAAAATTTCCTACTTGATATTACTTCTTGAAATATTGATAGTACTTCAGAATTAAAATATCAAAACAACTTAAAATCTTTTCCTCTCTGCCCCACTCCAAAGGCCCAACCAACATAAACAAACAAATGAATAAAGAACGCTTGATTTTCCCAGTATCCTCTGTATAAGGAATGGTTGTGTCATAGTTACAATTTTGTATTTGTTGTCATGACTACCACTAGTTAGTTAGCCAGCCAAGATAGTAATTGTGCATTACTACCACCTCTGACATTCTTCAAAATTCTGAGATAACAGCTATAAATTAGATACATAGAATCCCTATTGTCAAGGATCATGTGATCTAGTTAGGAGATACAGAAAATTAAAAAAAAAAAAGAACAATGTAGTTGAGTGTGACACAGAGGGTTCCCTTAGCTAGGGAAATCCATTATGAAAAGTTACTGAATGATTTGAGACTTGAATGATGGGAAAGGGGTAGTCACATGACATTGTCAAGGAAGAATATTCCAAACAAAAGGAGCAGCAACTGTAAAGGTCCTGAAACTGAGATGAGTTTTACATATTCTAGGAGCTAAATAGGAGTGTGGCTGAAAAGTGTAATAATGCAAGAAAAGGATAGTGAAGGGAGATGGGGATAGAAAACTCTTTAACAAGGATATTGAGATTAGATAATTGGAAAAAGATATAAGTTAAACAACTGAAAAAAAATGAGTTGTTACTTAAAAGAGCAGTTATAAGAAGAATTAACCAAATAATGTTTCTTCATTGCACCTCCTCAAACAAGAGGGAAAGAAAACTGGCATGTCATTCTCAGTCAATACCTACTTTCATACTGTCCTCTTTTTAGGGGAAGTTTGAAGCAGTTGTGATGGGACTTTGTCTGATGTTTCTAAAGTCATTGCATGGAGAAGAGACAAACTGGTGAGTTCAGAAAATTGTGAGAGGACTGGAAATTTTGGCTAAATATGTTCCATATATACAAAGGATTGAATATAGAAATTCTATTGACATGTAATTGCTGGCATGTGCGGGCTGATAAGTGTTACCAAATGCCTTCCCAAATAAGTATGGAGTGTGTGGAAAGAAATGTTTCTCTGTTGGCTAAGTGGTGAATGAAAGCAGTAACCTATTAAGAGAATTATTCTCAGAGGCTGAATGCTAATTGATTTTATGTGCATGTCAAGAAGTCAATCAATGACAGGCTTGTAGCCAAATAGCAGAGTAAAGAATAATATATGAAGCAGATTCTATTCAAATTTGGAAAATATCTAATCTTATCACTGAAAACATCTATTTTAATGAACACACAGATGTTCTTTTTACCAGTTTGGCACACATAAACTTCAATGGAATCTCTTCAATTTCACCTAAACAATTAGAGATAAACATGTAAAATTTTTTAGCAAAAGTTAATCAACTATATAACTTTAGAACCTTTAAAATATCGAAATTAAATTAATACAATATAAATTAACAATTTAAAGTGCATTATTGGTGACATTTAGCATGCTTACAGCATTATGCAGCCATCACTATCTAGCTCCATGCCATCTTGGAATTATCTCATTCCAAAAAGGGGAAGCAATCCAAATGTCCCTCAGTGGATGATTGAATGAATAAAATAAAATAAGATATAGCTATAAAATTGAATGTTAATCAGTCATAAAAGTGGAGTCAAGTGCTGATCCATCCTGCAATGCAAGTAAATATACTAAATGCTAAATGGAAAAATATGTAAATGGGAAAGAGACACACAAGGTCCTATATTACATGATTTCATTTATATGAAATGTCCAGATTAGACAAATCAGTAGAAACTTTATAATTTCATGTGACTTCTGTTTTTAAGAACTGCATATTTTGTGAACATGAGGAGTAACCGTATTCATTAATGTTTCCCTCATGTTACTACATCGTTCCTAGTGCATAGAGAGACAGTCCTTTGTGTAAGGCAAGGTTCTTATCCTAGAAGTAGAAGCACCAGGATAAATATATTTTATATTTATAGGGATTTTTCATTATTTGACCTCACAAATTATGGAAGTAGGAAAATGGTGTATATGAAGTTTAATGTCTGGATTTAGTGCTGGAAACTGACGTCCACAAGGAGGTGGTTGGGAAGAGAAGATGATTGTAAAGTGTGAGAAACCAAGGACAAGCCAGAACCTGGGAGTCTGAGGTAGAACCAGTAAGAATGAAGTGGTACCTATGTAGGTTTCTTACATCTAAGTCTTTTATCCATTTTAGTTAATTTTTATGTACAGTGTGAGGTAGTAGAGGTAGTAGTCTAGCTACGTTCTTTTACATAGGTTTGTCCTATTTTCCCAGTGCTATTTATTGAAAAGGCTTTCGTTCCTCAAATGTATACCCTTGACTGCTTTGTCTTGGATTAACTGCCCATACAGATATGAGCTTATTTCTATGATCTGAATTCTATTCCATTAACTTATATATCTGTTTTTATCCCAATACCATACAATTTTTATTGTTGTCAGTTTGTAGTATAGTTTGAAGTCTGGAAGTGTGATAGCACCACCTTTTTTTTTTTTTTCAGTAGCTTTGGCTATTCAGGATCATTGTGATTCCATATGAATTTCAGTAATATTTGTTCTATTTTTTTGAAGAAAACTATTGAAATTTTGATAAGACTTGCATTAAACCCATGATTTGCTTTTGGTAAAATGGCTGTCTTGATGTTAATCCTTCCAATCCACAAACAGGGAATATCTTTCCATTTCTTTATATCTTCTAATCTGTTTAACAATAATCTTGTAGTTTTCATTGCATAGGTCTGTCACCTCCTTTGTTAGGTTTACTCCTGGATATTTTAGCTCATTATATGCACACAAAAACCCACCTGATTGTTGTATATTAACTTTGTAACCATCCATTTTGCTGAACTGATTTATTGTTTTAATTAGTTTTTTTTAGGGGAGTCTTTATGACTTTCTATGTATAGTATCATGTTATTTGCAAATAATGATAGTTTTACTTCTCAGTTGGATGCCTTTAATATCCTTCAGTTGACTAATTGCTGCAGCTAGCAACTCAAACTATGTTGCATAGTAGTGGTGAGAGTGGACATCCTTGTCTTATAACACATCTTAGTGGAAAAGCCTTCAGTTTTTCATCATTAAAAATGATGTTAGTTATGGGCTTGTTATATATGAAGCTTCACCTTTTTATAATCTAAGTAACTTTAGATAAGCCATTTTAAGTCTCTGATATATGTTTTTCTCATCTTTAGCACAATTTAATTAATTGATTTTCTGAGATCCTAAGAGAACTAAATGTGATTCTCTGTTTAGGACAGTTGTTGGCATGTGGAAAGAGTTTAATACATGTTCACTATTATTACTATTATTGCTATTACTGTTTCTAATAGGAAAGTTTACAAAACAGAAACATGAGTGTCATGATTAAAGTCCATCATGACTTTAGAAGAGTTCAGAAGTTTGAGTGTTTAATCATTTCATACCCACTGTCACTTGGGGCCATATCTGTGCTTTCCAACATTAGTGCTGTCCAGCTTATGGTTATATAAATACTTTTTTCTCTGTCATGACTCTGTTCTTAAATATTCACCAATTACCACACAATGCATGAAGTAGCTGCATCCTATAAAAACCTATTCCTAATATAAAACAATCTTGGCTTGGCTTTGGTGATTCGAAATGTGAAGATTAAAGTCCAAAATTGACTCCCTGGAAAGGTTGGCCAGACAGCAGTTAACAAATCACCCTCCAGCAGGAAGAATTCCCGAACAAACTGGGCAGAATAAGGACTCTCGATTCCCATAAATCTCCCACCAACCATTGCCCTTCTTTCTGGGAACTAATATTGCTTTCTCTTTTCTCTCCTTCACTCTTTCTCTCTCTCCCTGTTATCCTTTTTCCTTCCTTCCTTTCTCTTTTTAAAAGGATTAAGACAGACATCAGAACCAAAATACTAACTCTTTGGTATACTGTTTTGTTTGTTTGTTTCAATACTGTGTGTGATGTCTATATAAACTTGAAAAGCAGAACCTCCAATCAAGAACTGTGTAGTCCTGCTCTGAATGAAACCTTGAACACTGTGAACTTTATAATCTGTGTCAAGGCCACAGTCACCACAGAGGGTACTGTTCTCAAAATGAACACACAAGCACATATTTATGGGTGTTAATCTCACTTAATTGTAATTCTGTGGCAATTACTGGAATAGCCCAGACATATTTAGTGAAAAATTATATTGAAATAAATAATAATCATAAAATAATTAAATATCCAGGCTTTCATATTTGGTTGTGTGACTAATCTCTGCAAAAGGAAGAGAAGCAGCTCTGGTTGCCTTGAACCAGCACTCTCCCCTTTGCTTGGCTGTGCAATGTCTATTAAATGCACAGTGGTCAAAACCACTTAAAATATAGAGGTTGATCTTAAACTGTCCTTTTTTGAATTGAGTATTTCCTGGTGTTTGTCTACCCCAGAACATTCCTCACCTTGGTGAGGTGAGTCAGCCTTTCCCGTTCTCTATTTAGCTCATTAACTTTGTTGTCTCTCTGCCAGTAGTTTCCAAACACAGATATGTGACAAAATTTCACTGGTATGAGGTAAAGTAAAAAAAATAATAATAATAAGGATAGTGAAGGGACTTTTTCTAAGGGCTACATTTATTTAATTGAAAGGAATGCCATTTCTGCTAAGATTATGAATGCCTATATTTTTGTGACAAAGAGGCCTTTCTTTGATGAAAGGATCTACAAAAGAGGAAAATAAGGGAACATGGTCTTACAGTTTGAGAAATGGAAAATGGAGAAGCTTTTCTAGGTCATATATAGAGTGTGTGTTTGTATGTGTGTGTGTTTGCACATGCTTGTGTATTTATGGCCAGGTACCCACAAGAAAATGTGATGGAACAGTCCCTAAATGAAGCTTCTAATAGGGTAGTGTTTACACCAGTCAGATATTTGCTAAAGCCTAAAAGTTCTTGAAACAGAAGTGTTAGTTATCCCATTCTTATAGACAAAACTTTAACATCTTTAAAATCTTTGCTTTGCCCTGTTGGGAAGTATTTGGGTTTTTTTGCCTCTGTCCTGCTCTGGTGTCCTTTTAAACCTGATTTCACATGAATAAAATCATTTCCTAAGGAGAGATGTCTGCTCTCTTGCTGAGTAGTCAAAAATTGAAATCAGGTAATGAAGGAAAAGAAAAAAATGTTATGATGATGTTCCTAATAATAATATTACTTTAAATGAACATCAAGTCTCAAGTTTTCTAAAAAACAATTCACTGGTATTTTATTGGGAAGTGCAATCTCAGAATACAAAAAGAGAGCAAAAGAAGGACTTTCACATACATAGTGCATTTAATCACTAATCATCTCAATAGAAATAAAGGAAGTCAGTAATATAATCAAAATGTTGAGAAGCTGTTCCTAAATGCCGTTTCTGAGCGTCCTTATTATTTCTGTGGTAAATATGAGTGTGTGCTAGCGGGTAGAGAGAGAGGTGGATGACTGGTTCAGGCTTGTGCAGGTGGAAAGTGGAAGAGCTGAATTCACTATCAAAATTAACTCCTGAGCTAATACACTTTCATTATTCCTGCACATCGGCAGCATAGGGCTTTCAGAGGAATGTAGGACAAGAGTTATTTTAGATTTGAAGAAAGAGGAAATAGATGCATTGGAAAGTCTAGTAATCTATCTAAAAACAAACCAGCAAATCAGATCCAACAATGTATAAAAAAGAACTATATATCTTGATTGAGATTTATTCCATGTATGCAATTAATAAAAAAATCATTTGATGTAGTCCATTGTATCAATAGGCTGATGAAGAAAAATCAAATGATTATAATAGATGCAGAAAAAGTATTTGACAAAACCAATTCATGATTTAAAAAAAAAAAAAACCTTTAGCAAACTAGTAAGAATATAAAATTTCCTTAACTTAGTATCTAGTAAAAAAACATCTACCACAAACTTCAAGGTTATGAATAAGCTCTAATAAGGAATAGTAACACATATAAGGAATAAGGCTAGGAAATCCTAACTAATATTTTAAGACAAAAGGGAGAAGTGAAAACACAGATTGGCAGGGAAGAAGCAAAATGTCTTTATTTACAGATGACATTACTGCCTGTGTAGAAAATCCAGAAGAATTGACAGAAACCTCCTGGAACTAAAAGCAATTATAGCAAGATTGCAGGATACAAAGATAATCTACAAAGTCAATTGTTTTCCTGTATCACAGCAATAAACAAATAGAATTTGACATTTAAAATATAATACCATTTACATTAGCTCCACCTCCCAATAAAATGCATAGGTAAAAACATAACAAAGTGTGAATAATATTTTTATAACCAAAGCTATGAAATACTGATTAAGGAAATTAAAGATCTAAATAATGGAGTTATTCCATATTCGTGGATAGAAAAATTCAATACTAACTGTTTTTCCTAACCTGATATATAGATTTAATACAATCTCATTTTAAAAAATCCAAAAATATATGTAGACAAAAAATTTTGTTTACAAAATGTTTCTAAAATTTATTTGGGAAAGTAGAAGACCCAGAACAGCCTATACAATATTGACAGAGAAAAACAAAGTTGGAGGAGTGACACTACCCAACTTCAAGATTTACTATAAAGTGACACTACTAAAGATAGTGTGATAATGGTACAAGAATAGACAAATCAATGCAACAGAATAGAAAGCTCAATAATAGGCCCAAACAGACACAGTGAACTGATCTTAGGCAAAGGAGAAAGACAATACACTGCAGCAAAAATATCTTTTTCAACAAGTAGTGCTGGAATTGGACAGCTACATGGGAAAAAATAAATCTAGGCAGACTTCACACCTTTCATAAAAATTAATTCAGACCTAAATGTAAAATGCAAAACTATAAAATTCATAGAAAACAATGAAGATGAAAATATATTTTGTGTTGTGTCATGCCTTTTTAGATGCAACACCAAGCATGATCCATGAAAAAAATTGACAAATACAATTTTTCTGTGTACCTAAATTACCTGAATAATAAAATCTTCTTTAAAAATACTGCAGTAGTGGCCTTCTTGGTGGTACAAGCAGTTGAGCATTGCACTATGAAGCATCTGCAGCCACTGCAGCACGAGTTCTATCCTCCACCAGGGAGGCGACCCACATGGCACAGCAGGCCTCTCCTGTCTTGCCCACTGCTCCCCTTAGCAGTGTACTTCAGTCTGCCTATTCTGTTCCACACTCTGTCTCTGGTGAATCCTCTCACCCCCCCACACACACCTCTAGCCTGTACCCCAGTTCTTATATGCATAAATAAATAAATCTTAAAGAAAAAGTAATGCAACAGACAGTGAGTGAATGGGGATGAGATTACAAAGAAAGAGTAGCAGATCCTCTTCAGAGAGCCTACAGAGAAACCTGGTCAGGGACATAGAGAATTTTTCCTAGACCCTGCCCAGCAATTGCTGCTTAACATAGCAGTGATATTCTATACTTCCTCAAAAAAAAAGGAACGAGGTAGATAGAATAGGTGATCTTTAAAATTCCTTTTCCCTCCCATTTGCCTAGTTTTAGAATGAAACCATCATGGCTACAGTTGGAGAGCTCACATAGGGTGGTAAGATAACTGAGGAGCTGACCAGTCATGTTGCCCAAAATTCTCATCATCTTTCCCTGATGTGTTAGTATTAGAGACACACTTATTTTATGTTATGAAGTCCAAATTTAAGTCTTACATAAATTCCCTGCACATATTAAAATGCATATTCATCCCAGTCCTATCCCTGCTCCCTAATACAGTTACTCTTAGGAGTTATTATATCGTAAAGGATAATATTGGGGTCTCCCTGGTAGCACAGGGGTTAAAGTGTCAGTTATCAAACTATCACCAACTACTGAGGCATGAGTTCGATCCAGGCCACATGAAGCAGTGGTTCTCTCCTATCTCGCCCACCGCTCCCCTCAGTCCTCCCCTGTCTCGCCCACTGCTTCCCCTCAGCAGTGTATTTCAGTAGATCCATCTGTTCTATTCTCCACTCTATCTCTGGTGAATCCTCTCACCCCCCACACCTCTGGCCTACACCCCAATTCTTATATGCATTAAATAAAAATAAATCTTTTTTTTTAAGGGTAATGTTTATTAGCATGTATTTTGTTAGGGTAAGAAAGTAAGAACAAAATCTGTTATGTATCAGATATTCAATTTTTTGTTAAGTAAATGGATTAATGGATTAATAATTGTAAAGAAGGGTGCAGGTAGAGATGCTGGTGTATGTACAGAGCTGTGTTAAGGTTCATTGAAGGAGAGCTGGGAACTAGAATAGAGTATAAGGGGAGAAGTTCTGAAGATAGGTTTGCCTCCGTTGCACTTACGATTGAGACTTGCTTTGAAAACCAATGCCATGTCCATCTCTATCAATTACTCACTTATTAAGTATGATGTGTCAGAGCTGTGCTGAGCACCAGAGATTCATGATGAATGAATAAAAGGAACTGATCTTTCCTCTCAGAACATTTTGACTGGTTCCTCAGTAAACACCCACATAGCAGGGCGGGGTCTCAGGTTTTTATTTTCCTACTATTGACATCCTTATGTGCACACACCAAATTCAAGGAAGAATTTAAGTGCTCTTTTAATATAACTTCCCAACGTTTACTGCTTTAAAGATAAGTTAAAGTAAAAACATTTCTTGGTTTCCCTACAGTGAATAAATGCCGCCCCCTTCTGGAATACTGATAGAAGTATAAAAGACTGTTTTTTAACAGTTCATAGTTTGTAGAAAGTTAGCATTAAAAAGAACTTCAGTTAAATTTCACTGTTTTACCAATGGGGTGTTTGATGTTGGTTAAGGTCAACTGCTTGACCTTATCTTGAAGAAGAAGAGACTTAGTGACAAAGGGATGAAATGTAGCAACAAGGCATAAAAAGGGGCATTGAAACCTATGCTTTCATACATGTCAAGAGATTTCATAGCTCATGGTACTGCCTTTCAGGTTTACTAGCTTGGGGATATGATTACAGATGTTTTTATTTGCTCATCTTTGTATTTTATCTAAAATTTTCCCCTTTATTTTTTATAATATTCAGTCTCATGCTTTCATCTCATCTCTCTTCTCCTTCCCATGGTTGGTGATGGAAATTCTCACCTTGAGAAATGCAAGCAGGTTAACTCGATCAATCTCTCTGGCTAGATGTCTATGAATTTTTGAATTCAAACAGAATTTTTGTCTGCCTGACTGTTTGATTTCTTATATAGATTTCTGGGTAAGGAAGTTTAAAGTCCACTTTTTATTTAAGAACACAGGTCTATAGAGCAAACTTCAAGTGACCTTCTCTTCCACACAGATAATCATTCAGCAAACATTTATTGACTACCTACTATATCCTAGATGTGAGTAAAAAAAAGAAAGAAGAAAATAAGCCCTCTGTTCTCTAGGAATTTTCATTTATGGAACATACAGGGCATTACACAACTGATACAACACAGCTGTGTGATGAGAGCCCCTAAGAGGAATTCTCAGAGCATGGAAGAAAACATCTAACTTGGACTGAAGGAGAGATAGGCTACCCAGAGGGGCTGGTGGCTCACTTTCCAATTCCTAATTAAAGAAACATCTTTTCAAGAAATTTACAAAAAAAAAAAATTAAGTCCAGAATAACCTAAACTTAAAGGTGGGGAGGGTTATTCATGTACTAAAAAAGAGCATTCCAGGCAAAAGTTCTGAGGTGGGAGCTTACACAGTATGGTTCAGTGGTGTGTGTGTTTAGGTGTACAAATAAAAGTATATTCTTTAGCTTTCACCTAAGGGGTGAAAACTTAGTATCTTAGAAATTTGAATTTTCCAAAATTAGACTGAACCACATCTATTAATTTGTGCATTAGTAAACTTTCTCACTAAAATCTTTAATAGGATTACAGTATCATACACTGTGGTAATTTACTGGACTAATCTACTTTGGTAGATGTGCACTGTTTAAGGTTATATCAGTTATAAGAGGAGACCATTTCCACCCTTGACACATCTTTGTGCACTTGCCTGACTGTACTCTTATTCTGCTTCTAATGAAATAGAGATTACATTTTGCCAGGTGCTCTAATTTCACAGGAAATCATAGAATAAATGTTTTTATGTTTTTAAAATATAATCACAAGTAGTGATATTTATACATTGCAGTAGAGATGTAGTTTGTGTAGTATAATAGAATGTAAAATATGCATACATTGTGCTAGAAAACTAAAATTTCGGAGAAACTTCAAGTTGTCAGCAGGCCCCTTTCAGAGTAGGAAGGCCAGTAATTAAAAGGCTGTGTGAGAATAGGAGATAATCACTCTTATTGGCATCATCTAAGTTCCTTTGATGGAAAAATTTGAGAAGAATTTAAGTATTGCTCTAAAAGTATTTCTAGATCAAATGGCATTTATATTTTCATTAATTTTCAGTCCTATCGCAAATGTTTCCCTTGGAAGATTATGCCATTTTGCCCTATCTGTGTCAGTTGGTGAGGGGGATAAATTTTCCATTGATGATAATATTTTAAAATACATTTTAAAAGGAAAACTATACTGGGGAAAATGTTGCAATTTCAACATTTCTCTCTTCTCATCTCAAGATGTTCATGTATATAACCTCTTTGAAGTCAAAGATAATTTTCAGTGAATAAAATTTTGTTCTTCTTTCTCTTATTCTATAAAAAGCAAGGATTAAAGTGAACTTCCAGATCAGAGATGATGCACCCCAAAATTTTTTTTTAAAACTATGAGTATACAAGTTTATTTATAAATGAAATCATTACATTGTGCATTGACTTTGATTAAGAAATAAAAAGGGACTGTCCTATATTTCCAGACAGCCATCACACCAACTACAGTCAGAAATGAATATTACTTTGTGAACATAGCAATGAAAACTATTGAACATGGGAAATGATTAAATAATAACCAAAATTTAATTTTGAATTAGAAACTTATTCATTTCTATCTACATGGCCATAATTCTGGGTTTTATTTTCATTTTTTACTATTTTGGTTCCACTACTGTTTTTCTTTAATCTCTCTTTATAGCTTTCCCATCTTGCATTTCCAATTTACTCTGCCTATGCACATCCTTGCTTGTCTGGATAAAATCCCTCTAGATCATGATGTATGATTCTTTTAATTTATTTTTGTTTTTAGTTTGCTATATCACACCATAAAAAAAAAGCTAATTCAAAATGGATCAAAGTCTTGAATGTCAGATCTGAAACCATAAAATACCCAGAAGAATACAAGCAATACACTTTGTGATATTGACTTCTGTAATGTCTTTGAGGACTCAAGTATAATGTCAAGGGAAACAGAAGCAAGTATAAACAAATGGAATTACAACAAATTAAAAAGCTTCTGCACAGGGAAAGGAACTATTACTAAAACGAAAATGCACCCTACATGTAGAGTTGGGAACAAGTCAGCACGTTCCCGGGGACATGCTGAGGAACCGATAAGTCATGGAGCAGGCTTGCAAGGCAAGACTCTGCTGCTCAGTCAGTAGCCCTCTTGCTATTTATTAGCAGCAACAAACAAACATGATTGATAATGTGACAATGAACAGGAGAATAAGGGTCCAGGGGAGACAATGCATAATTAGTCTTTATGGAGAATGGAGGGACATGTCAGCCACGTGTACAAGGAAGAATTCCTGAGTAGGTATTTGGTAGAATTTCTGAGCTACTTCCAGACCACCTCAGGCCATGGCCACAAAATTAGTTAATGGCTACCTACGTGTACCCAGCTGCCTCCTGATGTGGGCCATTGTCTTAAGGCAGTCATACAGGTATGCCTTTTCCAAATCCTTCACCCACTTGAGTGGATAGAGAGGCCATACACACACAGATGCAGAGAGAGGTCCAAGGGGGTGCATAAAAAGGTCACACCTATTGAATGGGAAGATATATTTGCATATCATATATCTAACAAGGGACACTAGTAGCCAAGAGTTATAATGACCTTATACAACTAACAAAAATAAAATAAAGAATTCAGTGAAAAAATGGGCAGAAGAGCTAAATGGGCACTTCTCCAAAGACAAATAAATGGCCAACAGATATATCAAAAAATGCTCATTACCTATCATCAGGGAAATGTCAGTCACAACCACAATGAGATGCCATCTCACGCCTATGAGAATGACCCATATCAAAAAGACCAGAAAATCAAGTGATACCAAGAATGTGGAGAAAAAGAAATGCTTGTACTCTGTTGGTGGGAATGTAGACTGACTGGTCCAATCCCTACAGGACATTATGGAGCTATCTCAGAATATTAAAACTAGATCTACTATATGGTCCAGCAATTCTGCTCCTTTCCTAAATACTTACTCCGAGAATGCAGAAACCACTAATTTGAAGGAATATGTGTATTCCTATGTTCACTGCAGCACTATTCTCAAGCTGTAGAGACAATGTAAGTGCCCAAAGACAGAACAGTGGATATTTATGAGAAAGGACATATGAACAGTGGAATACTACTCAACAATACAAGAAAGATATAGTATTTTCATTTGAAGCAACATGGATATAACTGGAGTGGATTTGCTAAGCAAAATAAGTCAGGAGCAAATACTGGATGACTTTCTGAATACATAGAAGATAAAGAAACAAACCAAATATAAAACCCAGTCAAAATAAGCCCTAGTATTATGAGTGTAGAAATGAGGTCATCAGAGGGGCTGAGTGAGAGGTAGGAAACAAAGGAGTATGAGAACCCCATCAACTATGGTCTAGGATTATGGGACTTTGATGTAGGCGTGGTGTATATCAGAAGAGATGTGAACACATGCCACTAACTCATAGACGGTGTTTTAAGCCACCATTACATCAATAAAAATATACAATTTTAAAAAGAAAATAAAGGATGATAAAAAAAAGGCAAAAAATATATATATATTTTTTTTTATGATTTACTATTCTCCCAGAAACCTTTGCTTCTATTTGGCTGTATTTTTCTGATAAAGAGCATTTTTAATTTATTTATTCCTAGTTCTTATGCTATTGGCTTATGGGTACAGAAACTGTTCATCTTCCTATTAATGGTACGGTTAAGTGCACATAAGTAGAGAGGTTAAGAATGGTAAAGTCCTAGGTCTAAATATTCAGGTCTGTATGTGCTAGTTGTGTGGCATCATATTATTCACACTTCACTGTTCTTATCTCTTGAATGAGGAAAGTAACAGGATCCACCTACTTCATGGTATTGCTGTGAGGCCAATGGCATGCATGTAAAGTGCTTGTCACAGGGTTGAGCTATGGACATCTCCCTTTCTTGTTTTGGGTAAGCTTTTGACGCAGTAATTTCTTTGGCCCTTAGAGGGCGCTCCATGTGAATGCGAATCCTGCAAAACAGATGAGCTATGTGGTATTTCTTTCCTTGGATTCTGTTTTTAGCAGACTGATTAAAGGGTGATTTAAATTGCACAGATTCACAGCCTTGTGACATTACATATACATTTATTTTTTTTGAAACAGAACATTAATTTAGGTTCATTCTGGGTTAGCAATCATCAAATCATTTCATAAAATGCTTTTAATGCCTTTGGCAAGATCAATAAGTTTTAAAAAACATCCCTCAGTGACTGACCAAGATTTAAATACCATGACTTATAAAACATATTTGTGGCATGTGTATGTGTGTGTGTATACAGATATATAAATGATTATACTAAAATAGGCAAGGCAGCAATCATTTTAAATCTTTCAAACCATAACCTTTCAAAAAGAAATTAAATCTTCCTGTGACAAAGATTGCTGAGGCAATAAACTATAAATGGCTTTCACGGAAGCAAATTCAGAGAGAAGAGAGTTACAATTAACATCAACTCTCCAGATAACTCAGAGCCACTCTAAAATTATTTTTGGCTTCTTGAAAAAATAAAAATATGAAACAAGAAAGATGTCACATTCAGTTTTAAAGCTAGAATGTGATATTAATAAACTTGAAAGGAGATATATTAATAAACAAGATTAATGTGAAATGTATTCACATGATAAGAAATAAGATAATGTAGTTTTAAAAAGTTTCTCCCAAGGAATTATTAAATTCAGTTTTTAAAGCTGTTATATGTGAACTGTATTCTAATGTGAAGGAAAGAAATAATTTACTATCTTAGACACTGTGAAACTTTACTTCACTGTGAACTTACATTTGCAATAGTTGAATCAATTTTTTTAACTGATGATGCAAGGTCCTGAGTCTGAGCCCTGCAGAACCATTTGCTGTTTCCCTAAAACAATTTGCACTTTCAAAGTCTTCATGACTTGCTTGTGATTCTTTCTGGTGAAGATTCCATTCCTCTCCACCTTCATTTGTTACCACTTAAGCTTCTGCCAGAATTCAAATAACCAGTTTCCTCAATAATTCTCCCTAAAAGGTGCTAGCATTCTTACCATATCCCATGCAGAGTTATTTATTTCCTCATCATGTTTCCCAAAACACACGTTCTATTCCAGTTATTGATTTATAGTCTTGTCTTTACGACTAAATTCTGAACTTTGTATGAGCAAAGATTGTGTCTTATTTATTTCCGTATCCTCAGAATCTCCCACACTGTCCAAAACATGATGTGAACTTAAGTTGGATCTTTGCCCATTCTAGGTACCCATCAACATCTGAGAGACAAGGTCAGTAATGATAATGATGGTGGGGTTTAAGTACAATGGGAATCTCACATACAATATTCTCTCTCTCTCTTCAGAAATAAAAATTATTATTATAAGAAAACTCATTTGTTTTCAAAATGAATTTTGAATGTTCTAGATAAAAGTAGAACAAGTTAAAATTAGTTTATACCTAGACTCAGCTCTCTCATTCGGCATATTCTTACATACAAGCAAAATACACCTTCATACTGTCTTTTGAGATACACTGGACAGACTCCAGTTGCTAAAATTTCCTCGTTTCCTTCCCTTTGCTATCCAGTCTCCATACATAAGCCATAGAAAATGTTGTTAAAAAAAGAATAAGAAATCAGACCATATCATCACCCACTTAAGATTCTCCAATGGCTTCATAATCCAAATAAAACTCAATCCATTTTCTTTAGCCTCCAAGTCCTATGTAGTCTAGTCTCTGTTGACCCACTCTCATCATTTTACCAACATTCTGCTTCATTCACAAGTCCTACTCTACTTAACAATACCAAGTTTAGAGCCACTTCCAGCCTTTGAAGAAATGTCTCTCCTGGAATGCTCTTCCTTTGTCTCTTTTCACAGACCTGCTATCTCACCACTTGGATCCACATTAAAAATACTTCCTTAAAGTCTTAGCCAGAGCAATAAGACAGGAAGAGGACATACAAGGAATCCAAATAGGAAAAGAGGAAGTAAAACTATCATTATTTGCAGATGATATGATAATATACTTGGAAAACCCTAAAAGCTCTACAGAAAATCTAATTAAAACAATCAATCAGTTTAGTAAAGTAGCGGGATACAAAATAATGAACAAAAGTCAGTAGCCTTCCTATACACAGACAACCAATCTGAAGAAGAAATCAAGAAAAATATACCCTTTACAATTGAAACCAAGAAAATTAAATACCTGGGAATCAACCTAACAAAAGACACAAAAGACTTATACAGAGAAAATTATAAAACACTGTTAAAACAAATAGAGGAGGACACAAAGAAATGGAAAGATATCCCTTGTTCATGGATAGGAAGG
>JAGFMF010011395.1:3522010-3533514 GCA_019455555.1 Galemys pyrenaicus | reverse complement strand
GAGGGTGCACAAGGGACTGGGGTGATGGTGCACGGGTGAAATGGTGGTGGGTACTCCCTGGGGACTACAAATGATGTCAAATATAACTAATAAAAAAAATACTTCCTTAATCTTCCACATTTTCTATTCTAAATAGTTCTTAAATCTTTCAAGTATATTATCTTCTTTAGTCTTTATTTTTTTTATTAATATAAAATTTTTTTAATTCTTCTTTAGTCTTTACTAAAGCACTTAACACAACCTGACAGCTTCTTGCTATTTTTTGCTATTATTTTTCTGTCCCTCTCTCCATTAGATGATACACTTTGTTCATCTCTGTATCCCAGAACTCCCAAAAGACTCAAAAAACAAACATTTCTTTAAAAAATGGATGGACTATATATACATAAATGTATTATAGGGAATCAAATTTCTAGCAATATCAAGCACTCATTGCTTTTTTTTTTTGTTCCTTCGTGTTCTTTAAATATAATTCCTGAGGGAGCTGAGGTTAAGAGCACCTTCACCTAAAGTCATTTAAATGTTTAGAAAAATAGTAGATTAATCAAAAGGAATGGCATCTCAAGAACTGAATATTGAAAGTACATTTTGCTCTAAGATATCCAAAGATAGGCATGTAGATTCTGCTACAGCCCAGTAAACATAAGACTATAGCAACCCTTCCAAGGAGCTATTCTGAAGATGAATTTTTTTTTTTAAAAGGTGAGAGAAAGTAAGGTCAGAAGAAGTGTTTCTTTTGTAAATGACTGAAATAATCACATCTTTAACAATGATAAAGTAACTGTCACATTAATTAATCAGGATATGTGTTACAGAAATTTTACATTCATTAGTTCATATTTAAACTGCTCTAAATTACTAAAAGCAAAATAGTATCTCTAGCAGGAGATGCTAATATGTAGTATAGTTTGGAAGAGATTTTTAGTTATTTTTGGTGGGAGGGATCAGAAAAGAATTTGATGTACTATGCAATAACTTAAGTTAAAATGCACCTGTATTTAATCATGGACACCGTGAGTCTTATGATTGGGTCTTTTTCATGGGGGTCCAGTAGTGAGTGCCTGAGAAAAATCCCTTTGCTGTCTATCTTTCACAATTTTAAAATGGCAAGAATATATGCCAACTTTTGTAATTTTCAGAACTAAAATTCGCTAAAAGCAGGAGGAAAGTGTACCATTGAGGTCGGTGAAGGTAAAACTCATCTACTTCAAATCTTTGCCTCAGAATATGTTACCTCTTTGAAGTAACTCTTTGAATGTACTCAATTAACAAAGAGCACTGGCAGACTATTCCTTGCAATTTAAGAATAATAAGTATTTCTTGGTGGAACTATGTAGTATGTATCTAGAAAATATCTAAAAAATTGTTTGATGAAACTTTTAAAAAATATATATATATATGCAAATTTTATGAAATATTATAGATATGTAACATAAGAGTTATATGGCCAAATAAGTATAGAAACACTATATTTGATGGTGAGATTCTCAAGTATCATTAGAGATGATGTTTTGATATAAGATTATCTTATCAGTATATTAAAGAACCTGAGAAATTTTTCTCATGTAGACTTCTGTGGGCAACTTAAGGCTTTTACTTATTTTCTCTGATCTGACCAGTACAAAGATCTAACCAGAAATTCGAGTTCTAGTAAGATAATTTAAACTGCCAATTTTAGGACTTGTTGCATAAATCCACATGAAAGAAAATTCTTGCCTGGGAGAATAGCAATGGATATGGAGAAAGTGCTAGGATTTTTGCATGTAGAGCCAAGAGAATTTGTAGACTAGATATTGGGTATGAAAGAAAAAAAAAAATGTTGAAGATATCTTCCAGGTGTTCAACCTGAGGAAACCAAAGAATAGCATTCCCATCAACTGAGTTGAGCAAGTTATAAGTGAAGTTAGGTTTTGGGGGGAAAGACCAGGAATTCAATTTGGGTTTTTTCTTTCATAAACATAGGAGTGTAGTTGTTGAGAAGGCAATTTGATCTATGAATAAGAAGTTCAGCAAAGACATATGGGCCGGAGATTCAAAGTTGGAAGCAACCAAAATGCGATTGTATTTAAAGACAGGAAACTTGAGAGATCATGTTGTGTCAACAGAAAACCTAAATGGAAGGAAGAATGCACCTTGGAGTTTCCAACATCAAAAGCCTAGAGATAAAGGAAAGAGCCAGCAAAGGAGAGTGAGGGGTGGTCAGAGAGACAGAAAATAAACCAGGAGGATGCATGTCCTTGAAGACAAATAAATTTGATAACACTATATCAAGGACATGGCAAATGACAACTATGTCAAATGCTCCTGACAAACAGGTCAAGTAAACTGAACACTGAGAGTTAAATGTTTGATTTAGCAATATGGACTCATTGGTGACATTGACAAATATAATTTTGGAAAAATGGTGGTGTCAGACCCCAATGAAATAGTTTTATGAGAAAAGAGACAATTAGAAACTATGAGTATGGCAACTCTTCCAAAAAGTTTTTCTGCAAATGGAATTAAAGAAAAAGGTGGGAGAAAAGTAGAATCAAAGGAAGTTTATTTTTCCTTTGAGATGAAAGAAATAGGCATATGATTGCATATTTCTTAACATGAAAAAAAAATGAAAAATGGATGATCTAAGAAACAGGAAATTTGCTAAAGAATGTTTTTACAGGCACATGTATAATTCTGGCTTTAGCCATCTCGGAACAAAGAATTCATTTTTGTTAATAGGTAGGATGGTAGAGTTTGTAGGGAAGACAATGACAAGTAAGTGGGAGGTATGAAAGAAGTCTATAAAGGTTTTCTGATTGTTGATCTCTTTTCTCTCCTTTTCCAGTTCCAACCCAATATTTAACTAATACCACTATGCCATAAACACTGGGAAATACCGATTTATTGCTACCTCTTCATTTTAGCAACCTGTAAACTATAGAGAGATAAGATGGCTAGCTAAGTACTAAATCTAATCGAATCAAATTCTTAACCTAAAGGGGGCCTCCCTGGTGGTACAGTGGGTGAAGCAACGCACTATGAAGCAAACCTCAGCCTCTGCAGCAGAAGTTCAATCCCTGCTCCCATACGGGGAAGTGGCCAACATGGCACAGCAGACCTCTCCTGCCTCGCCCACTGCTCCCCTCAGCAGTGTGTTTCAGTAGATCTATCTGTTCTGCTCCCCACCCCTCTCACCCCCCCCCCACATCTCTGGCCTGTACCCCAGGTCTTGTATGCATAAATAATAAGTCTTTTTAAAAAATTCTCCACCTAAAGTCATAGTATAACCTGTATTGATGTCATAGTTCACAGACCATTCCTTAATAGTTGAAAAATACAGACTTTCATAAGTATCTGTGAATGAATGAATGTGTATAAAAAATTTATATTTTTTATATTTATATTTATATTTATAACTCTCTAACACATACCATGTTGGGCTAAAATCAAATTGTCAATGAGGCTGTGCTCTTTATTTAAGTCTTTTGTGGAAAAAAAAATCACCTCTTGGTAGGGTTGTTGGCTGAATTCACTTCATTTTGTTTTGTAGAAGTGAGGTTCCTTCCTGTTTCCTTGGGAATGTCAGTAGCTGGATTTTGCCTTGTGGCTGCCCACACTCCTTTATTAGGCTTTTCACATGATCTCCTCTAGTAATGGTGGGTCAATTCCCTCTAACACTTTGAATGTCTTTGCTTTTAGCCAAATAAAAGGGTGCTTGAGATTAAATTCAACCAGTGCAGATAATCTAGCATAATCCCTGGTAACCTTAATCACGTCTGCAAAACCTTTTGTTATTTAATTTATTCACAGATTCCAGGGATAAGCACATGTGAATATCTTTGAGGAAGCCTTTCTGCCTATCAAAATCTTTCATCTAAAAGATTCAAGGCATTTTTCAAAAGATGGTCCTATAAAATTATGCTTTGTCCATGAGATAAAATGTTATGGATTAGGAGAATCAAGAAAAGGTGAAAACCCTGTAACTCCCTAAATTTAATTAATTTCCTAAATGGTATTCCTCCCCTTCTTTTTGGTTTCTGTTCCATTCCACTCTGCCATTCAAGTCCAGAAATTTTAAATGAACAATAAAAATGGAAAAAATTTTCTTAGCTCTTAAAGGAGCTCATAGCTTCACTGGGGAAATTTCACAACACATAATTTGCAGCAACAGGGTGTGGTAAATGAACATTAGTGGACATTAGAATGGACTGGAGTTATCTTATGCACCCTAGAATCTACAATACTGTTAGACCTCAGGAATATTTCCAAAATAGATTTTCAAGGAAACCCAATAACCTCTTACACCGGTATCTTCAACTGCCTTAATAAAGTATTCCCTGAAAAATTCCCTTGTTACTAAAAAATAACAACTTTTGTTTTGTTGGCATGAGTTGGCCAGTGTTCCAATAACTTAACTTTGCAAGGTCAAATAAAAGCCTATAAAAATCAAGTGTCCTCATCAGGATCAATCCTGGAAGTCAAGCTAGCCGGGTGGGTTGGAATTTGCATATATGTTTTAATCCCATGGGATATGACCCTTAGGCAGTCACTTTTGTTACTTACTGAACAAGACTGCTGAAGCACATTGGCAGGGCTCTGAAGATTTAAACAGTAACAATATGTTTTATAAAACTTGACACTGTCCTTCATAGACAAAATAAGACAGCCTTTCATAAACACAATCAAAACAGCTGAGTCCATCTTTGTCTTGCTTTTAGTTGCACTTTTAGATACTAATATTTCAAAGAAAATGGGATTTCCTCATCCCAAATTCTTTTATATTGTTCATTCAGTAATTCCTTCATGAGCTTATTTACTTCTTCCTTTCAATGTGCATCTCCAGAAAGTATGTTTTAACTTTAAATGTCTATGAACTTTTTCAATGTTTTAAGGAATGAAAATCTTAAGTTTGGCCTAACACGTACAGTTACTCTAAGTTTGTGAGAGTAAGAGAAAAGCAGGACCAATCATATGTTTGAGCATCCAGTAAGGCATTGATGATTCCAGGCAGATATTAACCAGAGGTTTTATCAAGTTCTCTTGCTATAACTATCAAGGCATTAACTCTTTAAAGATTTTGAAGGTTGGGTATGTTCAGAGGGTCCTACACATTGGGGAAAGAGGATATATTCATAATCGTTAGGAAAATATTTACATGTTTCAGCAACTGATATGGCCAATTGCTAAATATCAATCCTGGGAGAGTGAGATTGTGGATTAACACTTTAGTTGTTATGAATAGAATACTTACATTGTTTATTTATTTTGAACCATTTGTTTATCTTAAACAGTATCTTAAAGCAGTGTTTTTCAAATCTCATTCCTATTTAGAGTCACCTAGTTAGCTTTATTTTAAATTTTGCTGGTTTTAAAAAATATATAATAATATACCATGTGTATGTGGTAAAAACTATCATAATATATAGCGGGCTAGGAAATGAAAATATTTTTCTACCTGTAGTGTCATATCCCAGAAGAATTCACTTTCACTATTTAAGTATTTTGTTGTTTTAGTGGTTGCTTCCATAACTAAATATACACACATACACTCACAATATATTTATATGATTCTTAACAATTTAAGTAGAATTTATTTTAAAACTATAGATTATCAGAATCTTTCTTGCTAGTCTGGTTCCATTATCTACAATGAGTTTGGAAATCTGAATTTTTTGAAAGTTCTGATGTGATATTTTTGTTCAGCCAGAATTAATTTGATAATGGAAGTTAGGGGTAATAATATAACTGTGTTATTTGAAAGACTTCTGCTCAACAAGTACAATCATACTTGGTAGAAATTTATAGCCTGTAATATTTTTTATAATCAGAAAATATCTTATCTCATCTTTTCTATTTTCACATCTTTTTCATTCTTCCTCTAAATCCTTTTGCCTTACTATGAACCATTCTTTTTGGTATCCTGCAGTTTGTCTGCTAGTTCTATATCCCCTACTTTTCTGCCCAGTTTTAGGTGTTGAATAAATTGCTGACTTACATCAATGAACATCGTAGAAGGTCATTCAAATTATAGAGAGCAGAGTTCTTAAAAATATAATCAGAGTTTTCTGGGAAAGTGTATAATCTCATGATAAATTAATAGGATACATGTTCTCAATAGTTGGAAACTCAGCATATTGATTTAATATAGAATTTATTTTTAGCAAAAATCAGTCATCAAATTCAGGAGAATAAAATCTCTGCTCATTTCTGCCTACCAAAGCATTTAATGTAACTCTAGCTGTTTATAATAAGGATGGTGCTGGTTTTTCGAATAAAAATTTCCTCTGGTTTTTCTAGTGTTGTTTTGTACTAGCTAATACCATTGTGATCAGTGAAGATACCTAATATAATTTCAATCTTCATTAATTTATTGACTTATTTTGTTACTCAATGTGTGAGTCACCAATGTTCCCTGTGTACTTGGGAAGATTATGTACTCAGCTTCTGGGGGCATAGTGTCCTTAAAATGTAGTGGGCCCATCTAGTCTAATTTTTCATTTAAGGCTATTATTTCCTTGTTGATTTTCTGTCTGGTTTATCTGTCTATGGATGTAAGTGGGTGTTGTTGTGCCATTGTCTTGAAGTGAATATCTGTTTTTAGGTTTGTTAATAGTTGCCTTACATATTTTGATGTTTCTTTGTTTGCTGCATATTTGATGCATGTTATATCTTCCTGATGTATTGATCACTTTGTCATTATATAATACCTATCCTTTGTTAGTTTTTTAACAGGAAGTTTATTTTATCTGATATTATGATGAACATATTGCCTTTTATTGGGTCCCATTCACTTGTAGGATTGTTCGCCAACCATTTACTTTGAGAGTATGTTTATCTTAGGAATTCTAATGTGTCTTTTGGAAACAAAAGAATGTTGAGTTTTTTGGATCAAACCAGTCATTTTGTGCCATTTTATTGATAAGTTCAGTCTATTTGCATTTAGAGTGAGTGCTAACATATGAATATTTGCTACTGCTATTTTGTCTGTAGGTTTTTTAATTTTTCTTTTTATGTCCTTGTTTCATTTTTTTTGGTAATTTTTTTTCACTTTGATTTATTTATATAGGAGCCCTCCTTCCAACATTCCTTGTTAGGGATGTTTAGTGTTTATGAACTCCTTCAGCTTTTATTTGTTTGTTTTATTTGTTTTTTTTTTTAAGATTTATTTATTTATGCATATAAGAGCTGCGGTACAAGCCAGAGTCCAGGGAAGTGAGAGGATTCACCAGAGAAGTAGGGAGCAGAACAGGCAGACTGACTGAAACACACCGCTGAGAGGAGCAGCAGGCTCCTCTCATGTGGGTCCCCTCTCTGGCCGGCAGCAGGAATTGAACTCGTGCTGCAGAGGCGGCGGTTTGCTTCATAGTGCATTGCTTAACCCAATGTGCCACCAGGGAGGCTCTGTTTTATTGTCATTTCTCCCTTGTATCTGAAAGAGGATCTTGCAAAATTTTATGTTTTTAGCTGGCAAATATCATCTTTGAGTATTTTGAATATATTTACATGAGTTTGAAGCATTAAGCATCTCATGGCATGTAGAGTTGATGCTGAAAAGTCTGTTATTAGCCTGAAGGGGGATATATTACCTGCTTTTTCCCACTAGCTGCTATCAATATATATATATATATATATTTTTTTTTTTTTTTTTTTTTTTTTTTTTTTNTATATATATATTTTTTTTTTTTTTTTTTTTTTTTTTTTGCTCTCTTGGTCTTTTGTTAGTTTCACTACTCTATGTCTTGGTATAGGTCTGGTTGCATTCCGATAACCAGGTGTTTTTTTAGGCTTAAAGGGCTGTTTTACTTAGTCCTTTTCCCAGGTTTGGGAAGTTTTTCTTTAATATATATGCATAAGTTCTCTGTTCCCTCTTTGTCGTACTTCCTTGTTTGGATGCCCATTGTTCTATATTGACTTTCTTAATAGGATCAGATATTTCTCAAGTTGCTTCTTTATTTTTTTACATCTTATAATTCTCTTTTCTTCTATCTTAGTCCTTAGTGAATTGTTATCTTTAAGGTCACTGACCCAATACTACATTTGATCTATTCTACTTCCATAACTTTCTCTAGAGTTCTTGACTTCTTTATCTCCTGCAATTCTGTTATTTTCTTATTCAAAGCTTCAGTTTCTACCTTCTGTTCCCTGATTTTATTTCTGAACTCAGTTATTTGTTTTGCTGAACTTTCTTGCATCTGTTTGATTAGCATTTCTGGATTCTCTTACAGTTCTTTGACTTGCCTTTTTGAGTTTTCTTCTTTCACTTTGAGTTTATTATTTCTGAACTCTTTCTCTGATAGGAAGATATAATCATATAATCTTTAGTCTTCCATCCTTCCTTTTTTTTTTCTTTTCTTGGCTTCTGGAGGCCTGTTCTCATCTTGTGATATATGCTTGAGGTCTTGTATTTCCATGTGTTATATATTTTTGTCTACCCATTTTATTACACTTTTATATATCTTTAGCAAAAACTTAGGGGGCTGAATTATTTCACTTTTTCTGTAGATGTTGCCTTAGTTTTGTTTCTATTTGCCTATTTCTATCTATGCCTTTGCTGGCTTTCATATGTACTCAGCTCTGTTTTAAAGTTGCCAAGTCAGCAATATAGGATGGGGCTTGGAGGAATCTAGACATTGGTGTGGATGAATTGCAGTGGTGTTGGCTCATATATGTGGCACCCCCAATATTCTTCCTTTCTGGGGTTTAGGATAGGAGAATTAGTAGTCCTTGAATCCGTGTATCTCACAAAGTAAGCACCAGTGCCAGGGTGTGAGAAGGGGGAATACAAATCAGAATGCTGGCTCTGATATTGTCTTTACTGGAGAGCCATTTTGTGTGGAGCACTTCAGCTCCTTCACAGGGTTTTCATATCTTTCAAGGGAGTATACCGCCATACAAACTCTGTTATTTTATACTTGACATCTAGTTGTTAAGTCTTTTGCTTACCTTTTTTGTCTTATTCTTTTTTCTTGAAGTGTATTGTGTAAATTACTTTGAAATGTAAATTGCAAGATTCTTGAAATTAATGACAGAGATAACTGTTCTTTTTGATGGTATGACTACATAAATTTGTAAATATGCCAACTCTAGTGAAAATTAGATTTTATTAGCCTGCATGCAATGCTTAGAATTATTTATTATTTCCCATTAATAAAAGAAATTACTGATTTCCCATAAATAAGAGAACTCTAGCAAAATTCATAAAACAAAGAAATTTTTTATGTAAAATGTCAAATAAGCAAAATTATCTGATCCTTGTCAATTAAATAACCTTGAAATTTTGGCCCTTAACAAGACTTCCACTAGACTTCTGTTTATTATATATATAGCATGTTATACAGATAGGTCACACTTGATATCATACCCATTATATACCTGGACATAAATATATGGGTGACTTCATTGCAACATAGGAATTTCTTTTTGATAGATTTCAATTACATATATGTAGAGTGTTCCTCTAAAAACAAATGCTTAATTTTATAAAAATAAAATAGAAATTTCAACAGAGAAGGTAAGGTCCCTTTGACTTTCTCTTTTATTTGCTTTGAAATGTTCACCTTAAAGACACAGTGGTGTAATAGAAAGTATGATGACCTGGATGTCAGAAAGCTGAGGATTTATACATACCCTGCCTTTCCTACTTAGTATATATGGACTCTTGCATAAACTTTTAAGCACCCATAATGACTTATGTTTTCTCAAGTTCAAACTAAAACTTGTTAGGTACTGATGAGTAACTAATATTTACGAAGTTTCTGGTATACAGTCTCTTCTTGTTCCTTTATTTCCTCTCGCTCTTGTCTATTTTTTCTTGATTGAATTAAAATGATTTCTCAATGACTTGCATATCAAATCAACTTGGCAGAATTATCATATGCTCCAGATACAATATCACTTAGAACATTTGTCTTGTAGAACTGGTTCATGCATTATTTAAAGAGCAAGCATAATTTTTTGATGAAATTAAATGCATGGAATTTATTAAAATATATTCAAATTCATCATTTTATATCAAAGGTAGTCTACTTTTGAAATTATCATCTAATATTAACAGAAGGACACTAACATAAACTCAGCTATTATCGCTTTGGGTTAAGCGTGTCCTTAGATCTCCACAGCTATAAGTCAATACAGTTTCAGCACAATCCAGTAAATTATCAGAGCAATACATTTATCTTCCATTACTGTCTTTTCTCCTTCAGGTACCTAAAACTTTTTGTCTTTATGTTTGTAAGAAGACATGATGTATATAGAATTCAAACTTGGCTAGAGAAGGCTGGTGTAGTGTTCTACCATACACCTCCACTTTCTTACTGAAACTTTTCTTGTAAATAAGTCTCCAAAATTGACAGATATTATTAATACTTTCAATCATCATATTGTACCCACTGCTGCATTTCATATTTATGTAAGACTCAAAATTTTACATCATAATGTTTATAAACATTATTTGTCTCTCTGGCTTTTACTATTACTTTTAACTGATTTATCTTGTTGTGTTTCAGAATCCCACTCCTCTATGCTCAGTGTATTTTCATTAGTTTTGCATAGTATTTCATCTTCAGCCTACTATTTTTTTCTATGTCTGTACTCTTTCTTGACATGACACTAGTTTTAAGTAGGCTTACTAGAGTGCCTTACCGAGAGGTATCAATTCTACCTCTCTAATAAAGCTTAATAAATACTCATATGTAGATTTTTATTGTATATCTCCACTAATGATGTATGTTAGAAGTCTATATTAAATGCCTATTGGGGTTTCTGCCCAATCCAAGCAAATTCTTTCTGAGCATATTTCCTTACATACCATTATAGTAGCCCTGCTTGTTTTCTTTTATCGTCATTCGTTAATTCTTATTCATATAACTTTCATTTTATTTGGATGTCAGTGGGTCCAGCTACTAAATAAAATGATAAAAATTGGTAAATATGGCCTAAGCGAAATCTTCTCAGTATTCTAGAAAATTTTGCTTTCCTGATGTCATATCTTCCTCCTTGCTTCTTTTTTTTTTTCCTACCTGAATGTAAATGAAAGATGAAGTAGAATCAACCATTTTGCCCCCATGAGGTAGCTATAAAATGTGTCATACAATAAAGGTGGTGAACCAAAAATACAGAAGCAGTCATGAACATTGTTTACTGTTTGGAGTGTACCTACCACTGAGTGCTCTGTATGAATTGGAATTACTTTCAGTTGTGAGCAAAATGAAATCTTAAAATACTGGTGACAAAACAAGCTAGACATTCATTTCTCTTTTATGTCAATGAAGTCTCAGGTTGGATAGTCCAGTGTTCCCTTAGTCACTAGGCCTTCAAGATTCTTGGCATTTGTTGCTTACAATTTTGGAATAAGAAGGTTGCTAGCCTATGTAGTCATGCCATTTTATCTACATTTAGTTCATGAGTAAGAAAGAAGGATGTAATATTGTTACAGGGCAGGGAGAGGAGCACTCAGAACCCCCAAGCCTGCCCTCTCTGAATGGGCTCTGCCATTCGCCGCATTAAGACAAACATACAAAACCTTT
>JAGFMF010011395.1:3387792-3516711 GCA_019455555.1 Galemys pyrenaicus | reverse complement strand
TCTTTTGAATCAGAGTTTTTGTGTCTTTTGGGTATATTCCTAGGACTGGGATTGCTGGATCATATGGAAGTTCCATTCTTAGTAGATTGAGGAACCGCCCTACTGCTTTCCATAATGGCTGGACCAGCTTGCATTCCCACCACACCATGCCCACTGCCAAAGCACTCACCCCATCCTCCTTTCTAGTAACTTCAATTCTGCACTCATAATTCTAGGACTTGTTTTGGTTTAGTTTTATCTGTTTTGTTTTGTTTCTCTATATTCCACTTATGAATTAAATCATATATTAGTCTTTCTCTTTTGACTTATTTCATTTAGTATAATGCCCTCCAGTTCCCATCCAGGTTGTAGCAATGGCAAGAGTTCATCCCTTTTCATCACCCATATATCCCATTTCTTCTTAATCCGTTATTCTGTCACTGGACACTTACGGGTTGTTTGTTTGTTTGTTTTCTTTTTTCATAATTTCTCTATTGTAAGCAGTGCTACAGTGATTGAAATATTTGATAGTGTTGGTCAAATAATCTATATCCTTACAGATTTTTATTTTTTGGTACATCCTTTCTACCCATTGCATAGAAAGAGATGATAAAAGCTCCAATCATAATTTAATTCTATTAGTTTTACTTTATATATATTTGAAGCTCATTATTACATATTTATGATTATAATGTAATTATGATTATTGTGTCCTCCTCAGAGATAGACCCCGAAATGTTTCTCTTTATCTTATGAAGAGTGTTCTTACCTGTTAGAGATAGATTTAAGGGCTGAGTTTTTTGTTTGTTTTTTATTAACATTTTAAGAATGATGGTTCATTTTTTCTGATCTGAAATCAGAATTCATTTATATTTTTTACTGTTTTATATAATGTGACTTTTTCCTCTTCTTGCATTTAGGAATAGCTCCTTATCTTTGCTTTTCAAGAATTTGACCATGATACAATTATAAGGTGTTATATTTTTCACCAAATTTTAGAAATTTCTTCCATCCTTTTTGAAAATATTTTCCTTCCACTTCTCTCTCTCCTCTCTTTCTGGATATGTATAGGAGACCACTGGTAGGCTATTACTCCACAAATATTTGAGTATTTCATTTTACTTCCATCTTTTCTGTTTTTCCTTTCCATTTGGATAGCTGTGCTTAAACTTTCCTAACCTTTCTTAACCAACCTTTCTTCTTCAGAGTTGCATCACCTACAATTAAGTCCATCCAGTAATCTTTTTCATTTGAAGTGATGAATTTTTTATTTGCAATTTCTATGTTTTTCCTTTTTATACTTTTTCTTCCCTGCTAGAATGATCTATACTCTCTAATCTATACTCTCTAAAGAGATTTTTATGCTAATGAGAGGAATGTATAGTTGAGAATTAGAGAGTTTATTTTGAATGAATTTTTTTCTAACATTTTAAAGTTACTTTTTTAATTCTATCATTAGATTTTCAAACTGTTCATTTTTGGTTTTGTTTTCATCTCTTCCGAACTGCTTGGTTTAGTTAGGGGGGCTAAAGCAGAGTTCCAGAATTTTGCTGTATAAATCTACCTTATGATACAGAAGAAAGTTTTATTATTTTCATAAATCAAGAAACTCCTTTAATATATGATACAAAGTGCATAATTCTGCACAGTACTTGGATAGCCTTCACCTGCATATTATAGTAAATAGCACATGCAAAATCATTCATGTCTTTGTTTCCCTTTCTAATTTAGAAATAGATGGGTCTAAAATTGTGGATATATTATACTATATTCTTGATAAATTTAACATAAGTGTCTGTTGTGCTCCTGAATCTTATTTCATCTTAGACCAGCTTTCACCATATTCATTTCTGATGATTTAAGGTATATATTAGAAAGAACTGAATGATATCACTGCATGAAATAAAGTAATTTTTTTTTGTCTGTCCCCGTAAGGACAGACCTGCCATCTCCTTATAGCTATTTTCAAAATGACTGGGATTGCATATGCTAAGAAGATGTTAAACTGGGAAAAGCTTCCTCCACCTGGTAATAATATAAATTCTGATTTAATAGTGCCAGTATAGTTTGTTATTCCCAGCAGACTTCTGCTATGACCACAGACCTTAGCAATTCCATTAATCATTTTTGTTACCTTGAGAGTTAGGAAGACTGTGCACAAAAGAGTTATTCTAGAAAAGGGTAAGATTATATACTGTGCATTAATTTCCTAATTTAGTGTTTTGTTACCAGGCAGAATGAAAGGACCCTGGGACCCCCCAAACCTCCCTACTGTAAATGGGTTCTGCTCTGTGCCACATAAAGACAAAACATGCTCTTACTGCAAAAGACCTTCAATAGAAAAGAACTTTAATACAATTCATGTGCAACAGAATTAGTGTGTAATAGAGAGAAGAGAAGGGATATAGTTAAAATAGTTTCCCCAAAGAACACCAAAGTTAACCATCCCCTTGTAGGTAAATGCTTAGTCAAACAGGATTGGCACACAAGCTTGCCACAAGTTTAAGGCACTTTCTGGTGGGAACCCATCGATAAGGAGCAGAAGAGACCAGACAAAACTGTAAGGAAAAGAGCAAAATCAAAATACAAGTCAGGATAAAGGCTGCCATTGTCCACCTTCCCCCAGGTCTCTCATCCAAGTGTCTCTTTCCATGCCCCCCAAGTTCCTGGTACAAATCCAAGGCCAAGAAGGAAATGTACTTTCTTCAGATGTCTCTGCTCATGTCACTCTTCTTCATCTCCATATCTCTACTTCTTCCCAGTCTTTTCTAGTTCCTCCTCCCTGGCAATCTCTACTCTTCCGTAGAACTGAAGTACTCTTCCGAAGGGAACCTGGAACTTCCCCTTTCTATAGATCTCACATTGTTACATCTTCAAACCCAACATTTAAGAGGCCAGGTATATCTTACTATTGGGAATGAGTCAGTGATATCTGATTAGAAATATGTTGGCTAAATGATTGGGATCATCCCAGATAATTTAAAGATAACAAAGTAATTTAAAGATAACAATTTACGTTAGTGACAATTACTTTTAAAAAAGTATATAAATCCTCTTTGTATCACTACATTTCATCACATTACATATGTCGATATTTATGTCAACACAGACTATTCATTGAAATAATATATATATATAGGATGGTGAACTTTCAAATATTATAATGCTCTGAAGATTTATTCTTCTTTTTAGAATATTCAAACACTTACATATGGGGTAAGTTACTTTTTTTAGAGAAAGGTCCCTAACAAAGTTGACTTAAGTGCTTGCTGCTTAAACTGCCTGTCTATGTTTTTAAGCCAATAAATTGCTTGTAAGGCCTTGAAGATTCAGCCACATGTGTACTTTTAAATTTTATATAGTTGTTACACAGAAAATGAACTAATAACACCAGAATTAACAGTACATCTGTCTGTTAAATTTCCCTATGACTTCAGTGGTCAAGTCTTATGTTTTATTCTTTATTATATCAGGAGCAATCTTATGTTTGTAAATACTTTGGAACTTACTCTCCTGTTTATACCATTAATGGTTTAGCACTGAATCATTTATGTACCAAACTCTGCATCATTCACTTTTCTGTTGAATTTTTCTTTTTTTCTTGAGCTATCAAGAGAGAAATTAAATTCCCTCCCTCAACATTAAAATTGACATTTTAAAAAGCAGAACATCTTTCAGACATTTATGCAGCTGCTTTCTTAGAGATATCAGGAACTAGGCTATATCATTTAATTAATTCCTTAAGAATTTTATAATAACTTAAAAGTAAAATCAACATACAATTTCCTGTTCCAGGAATAGCCTGGACAAATTATCCTAAAACGCACAAGCGCACGAGTGGGCACACGTGCACACACACACACATACACACACAAAGTAAAACCAAAACAGGCATACTTCTCTCAAATGTAGAATAGAAATAAAAGGATTGATGAAAACCAGTAAATGAGCTTGTGAACTGAGACTCCTTTATATTTGTAGGATCCTTAGCGTTTACATCCTCTGTGAAAGGAGGTATTAGAAAAACTCCACTTACCAGGCTTAGCTCTCTTGACCTTCGTGGGGGGTGGGGAAAGACAATTGACAGACCAGGAAACACAAATGACTGATAAATGTATAAAGGAAGTGTAATCTCCTTAGCAATGGAAGAAAACCAAATTAAGACAATAGAAATATAATTTCACCTCCATCAGATTAGCAAATCTTTTTAAGTTGGGCAACATTAAGAGCTGTGGTGGATGTTGAGTAGTGACAGTGTTACTATCCTATTGGGTGGGAGAATAAATGGGCTTAAAATGGTATTATTTAGTAATGCTAAAAAATGTGCACATCGTCTGACCTAAAATTCCATACCTCTTTAGGTATATTCCTAGACAAAAAGTGAGAGAGATATATGAACAAAACATTAACTGCAGTATAGTTTATAACAGCTTCTCATTATCTTCCCATTAAGATAATGAATAAAATACATGACAGTATATCCACAGAATCAGTTTAGTGCTGCATATGAACTGAATCTTTCATATAGATAAATATAGCTATATCCCAAGAATAAAATAATTTAAAATTGCTAGTTTCTAAATGACAATGACACCATACTACACCATTTATGTATGCTTAAAAATATGTGCACAAACACTATATACAGTATTTGTAATAAATATATAAATTATTTGTAATATATTTCAAAACATGCATAAAATCCATGGATTAAAAGTAAAAGTGTAAAAAGGTTGTGGGAATGGTAAATACCAAATTTAAAATAGCATTTAGTGGAGGAAGAGTGTGGTGAAGGTAGAAGGAAGCTACAGCTCTATTCTAATGTTTAGCTTATTAAAAATTGATCTTAAAATTGAAGGGATGGATTAAGTATTAAGGCAAGTGAAAAAGTTGAAGTTGAAGTTGCAATGTCTTCTAGAAGGCAATTTGACAATGGCATAAAAATTTCAAATGCATGTGTCTGTCATTCAATATTTATATATTTAGGGATGTATCCATAGATAAATTTGGCCTATGTGAAAAGGCACATATATAAAGATGTTTATGGCAGCAGTGTTTGTAAATGCAAAAATTTTGAAAGAATGAAAAAGGAACTGGTATATATATGTATATATATATATATGAAAGAATGAAAAAGGAATGGCGGGTATATATGTGTGTATGTATATATACATATACACATATATATACATATATACATATACACGTATATACATATATACATATACACGTATATACATATATACATATACACGTATATATATACATATACATATCTCTACAGGCATATGGCTATACTGATTGTGGTATAGCTATTCAAAGGAAAACACACACCCCTTGAATTAGATATCTCTCCTAGCAT
Source organism: Galemys pyrenaicus (assembly GCA_019455555.1). NCBI lineage: Eukaryota > Metazoa > Chordata > Mammalia > Eulipotyphla > Talpidae > Galemys > Galemys pyrenaicus. Next base: position 3,511,370 of record JAGFMF010011395.1, on the reverse strand, counting down.
TGAGGTGAAAACACCTCTAAAACAAAGTGAGAAAAACAAGACACATCAGAGTGGAACAGTGAGGAGATGTTGTTTAAATGGTTTAAAAAACATATATTCTTAGAAATAATTTTATGTAGTATGTACATATGAATAGTTGGCAGTTTATATAAATTTAAAAAAAACAGATACTCTGTGAAGAGAGGACTGAGGTGAAATTAGACTTAATTTTCATTGTGTATGCTTTGAATTTTTTTAACACACTCTGAATATCAACAAGCAACTGGTTGTATTTTTTAAGGAGAAGAAGACTTCTGGTAATAGGAATTGCAGATTTTTTTCCTTTTAAAATAATCATAGAGACACTAATACTAGCCTTAATAGAAGTTATTTTGATATAAACAAATGTTATAATAAAAAGGAAAGTCAAGGATAACTTTTACACAATTATGAAACAAGGTCCAATAAATAAGTGTAAATAACTCTAATTACCGGAACCTGCTCATTTTTGGCTTCTTATTTAGTATTAGATTTGAGAATTAATAATTTCAGGGTCTCATAATCAAGAAGCATGAGAAATAATTTGCAATATGCTTCTGAATACTAGTATTTTTTTAAAAATTCATAGTTAATTCTTATTCAAATTGGTACAATTAAGTTCATATTTTCTACACAGTCATGAATTTGCATGTGTAAATAGATAATTATCATTGAATAAGTATATCTACCACTTTAGTTTTGCTGATGGGAATAAAACAATTAAGGGCCAAATAAAATATAAGGTTATTCAATGATATAAAGGTTTATATAGGTGTTTGATCTCATGTGGACAAGTTATGAAGTAAGTTTTCCTCCTACTCCCACTACAAAGAATACATATTCTAAAAAACTGGGGACATTTAAGTGCTGAGCAGGTAAGAAATGTGTTAAAGTTACACAAATTATTAGTTAATGGCAGATCTGAGACTGGAACTCATATTTCCTGACTCCTAGTTCAGCGTTTACTTTTCTGTATGTGTAAATGGCTCAAATGGTAAATCCAAACTAGGTATAGTAAAGGGAGTGAAGGAAGGGGATAGAGAAAGAGGGAGAGTAAGGGTAAGCATGAGGGCAGAGGAGAAACCTGACATTCATTGAAAACCACTGTATGGTATGTATTTCTCTCTTTTATTCTTATAAGTATCTTTAAGGTACTATATTATGATAGTTATTCTATAGTTCGGGGAACTGAGGCTTGGTGCTGGTGTGTGGGGGTGGGGAAATAGCATTAAATAAATAGCTAAGGGATAAGCAAATACCTTTTCACATCTTATACTTACTTGGAGCTATTCACTCAGTGCACGGAGTTGTGAGCAGATTAACTACTTTTCCAAGTATATACATATGTTTGTATAATCAAAACAGGGTAAGATAAATGTGTTAAGTTGAACTGCTCTGTACTTTGATTTATAACAAAAGCAGTTTTATCTGGCTCCATCATGTAATATGCATGATGTAGAGAAATGCTTAGATGGTTTCCATTATGACACTTGGGGTACATTGACATAGTCCTTATAATGGATCTCATGATTCCAAGTGGAACCTCCAAGTAACTGAGAGCAAGTCTCCTAGAACTGGTGATCTGTTTGAAAAGCCAAATGCATAAGGGAAGCAATGCTGGATCACAGATCCTGTCTTAAGAGATGAGTTGCCAATAGCAGAGCTAGACCATTATTAGCAAGTTCATTGTGAGTGTGGTTTTGACAGAATGCATCCGTTGGCTGGAGTGTGAAAGTTAGCAAATGCCTGTGGCTTGTTCTTTCTCTGACTGCAACATTAACTTGTCTTAACCTTTACTTGGCTGAATGCCTGAAGCTCTCCTTAGAAGAGATGCAATTATCCTCTTGCCCTTTTTCAAAATTCCTTCTATGTCACTTTGTAGTCTGGCTGCAGCAATGTCATACCAGATGTCTGGTGTCTGATATGAGCCCTAGCCAAAGGTGTCATTACCTGGAGAGGGCTCAGTGATGTAATTCTATACCATGATCTATACTGGACTATCCTGCAAGTGCTACAACCCCAAAGCCTTTACTCCTTCAATACTCACGCTAAGCTTTAGGACAAAGGGAAAGGAGATGATTTGTTTGCTAGGGATTGGGTCATAGCTGACTGGAATGTGTCAGTTAAAAAGGGTTTGAACACAAGGGACCATGGTGATGGTGCACAGGTAAATTGGTGGTGGAAATTCTATGGGGACTACACCTGAGAAAAGAAAGCACACATTGTAAAAAATAAATTAATTTTTAAAAAAGAAAGAAAAAGTCTGATCTGATGCATGTTTCTTCTTTGAAGAGCTGATACCCCAGCGAGATTTCCAAATAAAGTGAAAACTAACTTCTCTCTCAATACCTTGAGATCTTTCTTTAGGAAAAAAATCTATCCACCTAGCACCTGTCCTAGTTCCTTTATAATTACTTTTGAGTTGAATAGAGTCTTTTGTAAGTGGATCTGCTGTGTGTCTTAAAATTTCACCACAGCCAAAATCTTTACTGTTTTACTTTTTCCTTTTTAAGAGAATCTCAGTGCATTCTTTCATTTTTGTTTGCATTCATTCAACAGTTGCTCCTTCTGTCAATCCAATAAAACAACCTACAGCTTATGTAATACCAAGCTTTGGGGATGAACAGCAGTGTACAGTAGTGATTAAGAGCATGGTTTCTGGATTCAGAAATCTGGGTTCCAGTTCAGGACCCTAAATTTACTAAATATTACTTTGGGTTTTCTCATTCTTCTATACCTCAGTTTTCCCATTATTTAAATAGAACTGACCTCAAAGAGTTGTGAGGGTCAAATGAGATAATCTATTATAGCACAGATAAATTCCTCTGTGCCAGAATTCTGTGCAGGAGATTTCAGTGTCTTTAAATTAGGATCTAATGGTATAGTTCTACATGCTTATATTGTAAAGTACTGAGTTTCCATGGGCACCCCAAAAGAACAAAGAACACAGGGCTGCAATGGTCAACCGTTCAACCATGACACGCAGGTCTGGCTGAGGAGATCGACCCCGAGAGGAAGAAGGAGTGAGCTTTTATAGCCAATTTCCCACCATTACATAGGTTGCAGCCAATAAGCTGAGAGATCAAAGCCTGTGCAATGAGCACAGCAAATAGCTTTAAAGAGAAACATGTTTCAAAAATTTAAACTTACAGGAGATCCATTTTGGGTGGGCTCAGGCTTCTGCCCCGTACCTGGGTGCACATTCTAAGATAACATACTTGTTTCATACGCCCTGCCCTTAACTGCCCAAGAGAGCCTAAGGTATGGGACCAGCTGACCTACTAGATAAGGAAGTAGGCCTGTAGGTCGTTTTTCAAGTTTCAGTCAGCTAAGTTTAGACAAACTCTGACTCTAACAATATTAGTAAAATTTTTCACAAAAATTAATTCAATGATCTTTGATATTTTTAAAGATCTTATATCCCACTTTGGGGTCAAGAGATTATTGTTACATAGCTTTTCTATCACAAATAAGCCCAGACTCCCAGTAACTCCCAGTATGCCAGGCCCGTGGTTTTACTGATCACTAGACATCTTCACTTATATGTCCTGCAATTTATATATATATCCTGGAACTCAGCGTATCTTGCCACCAAAATCATGTCTTCACACCTTGGTTATAACAAATTACCCCAGCAATTTCTTTCGTCTACCTCACAAGGTACAATTTATTAGAACCTCTGGGTTTATTTATTTTGAAAAGAAAAATATTTTTAAAACCAATATAGCTTTGGACCTCCCTGGTGGCACAGGGGCTGAAGACACAGTGCTATCAAGCTATGGGTAGCCACTGCAACATGAGTTTGATTCCTGGCCAGGGAGCTGACCCACATGGTGCAGCAGACCTCTCCTGTCTTGCCCACTCCTCCCCTCAGAAGTATATTTCAGTCAGGACCCCTTCTGCTCCCCTCTGTGTCACTGGTGAATCCTCTCAACCCCCACCCCCATACCTCTGGCCTACACCCCACTTCTTATATGCATAAATAAATAAATATTTTTAAAAAACAATATAGCTTAACATAATGAGAACGTAAATCAGTGGTTTTCTACTAAACTTTTCCTACTGCATTTGGATAGAAGTCAAAAACAGTAAAGTTAATGTCTCAGAATCATTATAGTCCTCTTTGCAAATTAGAATTTTTTTTAGCATTAAAAAGGCAATGTTTCTTTTTTCCTCTGACACATAATCTGACACAAAACCTAAACTCATAAAAGCCCCCATAGAAAAGGAAGGAAAACTGATTAAGAACGGTTCAGCACAAATAATGCCATCTAGCTATCAAATCAATTATTCATCATAGCTATTTATATGGTGTAATTCCTATACTTACCTAACAATATGCTGACAAGTTCTTTCTACTATATGTCCCTCAGTTGGCTTATTCAAGTCTGAAAACCATGGTAAGAGAATAGTAGATTCTTACTTTCTCCTTAGAAAGTATCTGTATTATGTGTGTTATTCTATGTTGTAGGAAAATAATATTGTTATTCTATTTATAGGAAGACGAGTCTCATTTATAAAGCTCCTTTAAAGAATGAGAGTATAAGTGTAATTAGGAGACAAACTGGGTCCTCCAACCCTGCTTTATTATTTCATGAGTCACTGAGTCATAAGCCTGGCAGGAACCTTGAGAGCTACCTTCCTACTCTCAGCTAAAAGATACTACTATCCAGGTGACCACTTATTCCATTTTCACAGCCCCACAGACAAGTCTCCACATTTTGCCTGGTAATGCTTTCTGATGCAATAATCCTGAATATCAAAATAGTCTTCCTGTAGGATAAATGAATTCCACATGCTGTCTTATCTTTGTATATTAGCTTAGGGAGGTCAAGATAATTAACTCATAATACTAGTTTTTCCAGTTAAAAATTATTTTATTTTGTTTTCTGGCTTCAGATCTTTTTCACAATCATAGCACAGTTAAACCTGGTCTCAAATCCTGCTTCCATATCTTACTGACTGTGTGACCTTGGGGAAATTTTAATCTTCACTGTGCTTTACTTTCATCTTCAATATCATTGAGTTAACAATAGAACCAACCACTTGGGGTTCAAATGACAATTATATTAAATGAGTTAATAATTCTAAACCCCTTGAATCAATATTAGCACACAGTATTATAAAAATGTTAAAAAGTTAAGAGCGCATTTAGAAAATAAAAAGGATAGAAAAAACAGCGAAGTAGCAATTCACCAATAACTTCACTCTAGAGAGAGCCGTTTGCATTCTAATGTTTCCTTCTTGTCTTAAACCACACATACTGCACATAATTGAGAAAAGATTCTGTTTCACAAACACCTTCACTTAATGTAACTTTATGATCATTTCTTCATAGCCTTAAAAATCTCTGAAAATTATATTTAGTGGTTTTTCAGCTTCTCCCATACCAGCAATCTCCCTATTGTTGAGTTATGACGCTGTTTTCAGTATTTCACTCTTTTAGCTAATGCAGTGACAAATATCTTTATAAATAACTTTTATTTATCTCTGACTATTTCTATTCTAAGTTTTCTGGAAGTGGTATACTAGGAGAAAGCCTACTCTAGATATATGTTAGCTTGTGATCCAGGAAGAAATGTACTAATTGTTGCTCCTATGTAGCAATATATCAGATAAAGCTTTTCATAACAACATTAAATATTGCTTTTTAAGAAAGAAAAAAAATTTCAATTTGATTAGAATATATCAGTTTAATATTTTATTCTGAATATTTTGATTCCTCCTGAGAGTGAATTTTTTGCATATCAACTATTAAAACCTAGTGACTTTTTATTAAGTTGTACCTTAGTCTCTGACTTTGCAGTAGAATTCATTGTTCTTTTATGTTTTCCCTTGAGTAGTGTTTTCTAACTTTCACTTCCTGGCTCTCCTATAGGTGCTTTTTTTTGTTCTTTCCTTGGTTTCTTTCTTATCTAGGAAACCAGGATAGGAAACCCTTTACTACAAGGGCCAGGCTACTTGTGTTTGGCATAATGGGAGAATTCATCATGTTTCTATTTTTTGTAAGTCATGAACAATCCTCAAGTGACTGGTATGAGTTAATATTAATCTAAGCACTATAGAAATTAGAGAGGGTCCTTCCCTCTCAGAGTTTAAAGTGTAATTGGATAGAAAAGTCAGTCTAATGCACGAAACAGTGATCAATATAAAGCAGCATTCACTGAGTGAATTGTGGGCTACAGATACTGAGTGCTGTGGTCATTTAAAGAAGAGAAAGATCGATGATGATGTAAGTAATCATCAATGAGGCTGGCCTTGGCAGAGGGAAGAACAGGTAGTTTAGGTGAAACAAACTACAGAAGTAAATGACAGCTGATTAAAGATACAAAAAGCATGGATTTTTGTGTCAGATCTGGATGGGAAGTCTCAGCTCCACCATATTCTAGCTTTAACCTCAAACAAGTATATTAACCATCAGACTGGTTTTAAATCCCAGTTTTGCCTTATGAGCTGTGTGACCTTGGGCAAGCTAATAATTTCTGTGGTAAATTTAACTTTGCTCATGAATAACATTAGGGTAATCAGAGCCCTGATAGGCTTGCTGTGGGGATCAAATGAGTAAATGTGAAAACTAGGGCCTAGCACATAATAAGCACCCAATAGTGTTAGCTTCTATTTTCAACCTCTTGTTAATATGTAAATCACTTGTTCATAAGATGTGCTAATGATTCTACACCATAAAAGGTAACTACAGATATTTTTATTGAGAATTGGATAGGTTTGCCAATACAAAGGAGAGAAAGAGACTAGAACTGGAGGTTTCCCCTGAATCATGTTACGAATCTTATATTTTGAAGTGGGGTACTTGATTTGTCAAGGTCAATTTATTATTCATGATCGTGTCCATATCCACAGATCTGTATCTCTCTCCATTCGGGCTTCAGAGCCTGATTTTCTTTGCAAGACTCAAATGTCAGTTCTGATTTTTCTAAGATCAAATCCAGTACTCTCATTAATATATCCTAAAGGATGTAATTAATATCCCTAAAAAAGTAAGATTTTAATTAAAGTAGTAATTAAGCAAAGAAGTTAATTAAAATATCAATTACCTAAAGAACTACTATATTAGCAACACTAAGGAGGATGAAGGGATTTAGAAAAATCAAAACACTGAGTATGGATATTCTAAAATATATATACACTATATGCAAACTTTTTGACACTCCTCCCTTAAAGGTAGAACTTAGTTCACCCTTTCCTTGCATATGAGCTGCATTTAGTGACTGTTCCCCTGAACAGAGTGTAGAGGAAGGGACAGTGTTTGACTTCTGAAACTATACCATAGTAAACTATGCTGTGCCTCCTTTCTATCTAACATCACTCTCTGCAGGGGACCTCAGCAGTCATGTTGTGAGGAAATTCAAGAGGGCCTTTGAAGAGGTCTACTTGGGAAGGATTAGAGGCCTCCTGCCAAAAGCCAGCACACACTTGCCAGCCATATGAATGACCCATCTTGGAATGGAATCCTCCAGTCTCAGTCTAACCTTAAAATACTGCAACCCTAGCCAATATTTTGACTGCAACATTTTAAAAGACCCTGAGCCAAACCACACAGTTAAACTCTTGGCTCACAGAAACTATGTGAGATAATAAAAGGTTATTTTTGTTTTAGCCCATTAAGTTTTGGGGTAATTTGTTATGCAGCGATATATAAATTATATATCGTATATAATATGGATTGAGATTTCTTTACTGTGACATACTTAAGCAAATTCACTTGAGAAAATGCAAATCAAATACTCCTAGAGAAAAATTTGGTAAGCAGAAATGAAGAAAATCATTAGAATAAGTAATCATCAAATAGGAAACTAACTACAACCAGGTCATATATTTAGGCAAAGTCAGGCTAACTGTTCACTGAACCCATTTTTTCTTTTTCTTGGATGTACTATCGGACTACATTTCCCAGCCTCCCTTACAGTTAGGTGTGACATAAGATTGAGAACTAACAGAGTGAAAACTTTCACGCTATCTTGCTTCTTTACTCAGTCTACCTCATCAGCTTGACATAGACACATCCAGGAAAATTATATTTTACCAATCGTCTGGGCATTATTTAACCGAGTCAAATTAACATATGAAATTAATAATCAGCCAGATGGTAGAGGACAAGAATAAAGGTATGCAGATTCCTTAACTACCTCAGCCTGGAAGTGAAACACATTGCTTTGCTCTCATTGTATTGATGTAACTTAAAGTCATTCAGCCCCAAGCAAATGAAAAGGGATAAAAGGGAGCTGGGAAATGTAGTGCCTAGTGTGTCACTGTTCTCTAACAACAACTCTACAAAGAAAATGGGGTCTGATCTTTGGTGGATCTGCCATGGCTCACCCTTTCTTCTTACACACAGGGCATACTCAACTCCCAAGGGAGATGACTCAGCCATCCAAGCTGGTACCCCCAACTCTAAGTCCAAAACCCCTTGATGTGCATAGTTCTCTCCATAAGGTCTGGACATCTCTTTTTGGGATCTGGAAAACTATAAACATAGAGTTTAACTATGTAAACACATATATAAAACTATAAACACCTTGTACCTCATATAAAACAACAGAAAAGAGATGCCATTGGTTGACAGAAATATTGAAATTTTCTCAGGTAGGTATTATGTGGTCCTTCTGTGCTGAGAGAGGAGTACATTCTTTAACTAGGCTCTGTTCTTTCTGGAAGAAACTCACTTGTCCCATCTTTCCCAACACTTCTGTTCAGTACTCTAGGAATTTCTTCCTAGTCCTTTATTCTCCATGGCTACGTCTAAAATGGATATTGAGGAGTTTACCCTCTTTGAAGTCTGCACATATTTTCAAGCCTGTTTCCTTCCTATACACATGTTTTGGGGCCTAAGTGTTATTTTTAAAGAATCAAAGATTTCTTTGGTAGTAACATTTCTTCAGAAATTTAGGCTACTGTACGGTTGCTTCTATCATTTCCATGTGCCAATAACAACACTCCAAAATATCCAGCCTCCAACCTGAAGTACTTCTTTGTTTCTTGACCCCTGGCTTTCCTGTCTCAGTCTCATGATGGCTCTTTTGAGATTATCCAAAGCAACTCCGACCTTATTATGATCTTTGGCATAAGGTGACGTCATCAATTAACCTTTGTCTCTCAAAGTCTCTTTCAACCTCATCTATTATTATTTAGGATCTAACTCTCCTAGTCTCCTTTCATCCTGTTTGCAACCAGGGAATTCTTTCCTGAGCTCATCCTTTATATAAGATAAGATTTAAAGCAAGTCCTGGTTTCACCTGCCTGCTTCTTTGATACCCGTGGTTTTCCTGCTATGGATTCACCGAGCAGTAGGGGGCATCGCTGACTGCATCATTAAAGTATCAAGGGGAAATGAGTTAAACTTTCAGCAATTGTCTTTAATGTTATCTGTGTTCCAGAGCAGTTAATTTTGCTAATTTGGCAGAACACAAGCAAGGTTAAATAACATTCAAAGATAAATTCAATATAAGCACATAAATTCTTTGATCTGGATAATTGGCATTGAAGGAGAATACTCATTTGCCAGAGTGCTCATAAGCTCTTAAGTTTTAACTCAATGAATGTAAAAAAAAAGGAAAAAATTAATTAAATGAAATTTTCTTTGGATTTTTCTATGGCAAAACTCTGTTCAAAAGATAACTGAAAAAACAAAAATGATTAGCTTTTGAAAGCAAATACAATAAAAACTAGATTGGAATGCAAGAAAAAATATTTAACTGAATTGTCTGCCACATAGTGTGCTGATGAGGGGAACTATGACTATCCAAGGTCTGGAGGATTATGTTCCACAACATTAGCACATAGTACCCTGCAATTGAGCAAAAGGCAGTTTTCCAGGTTGATTTTGTGTCTTATAAAGGGATGTATAACTTTCTTTGTGGAACATAGTCTATGATGGTGGAAGTAAGAGACAACCAAATGAATGGTTCCTGTGTAGATGATGATGAGACTAAGAAGGGAAGCCAGGGCAGAGAAGGGGGCATAGGTAGAGGGAGAAGGAAAAGCAGAATTAGGAAGAAAAGGAGTGTTTTTCATGAAAATGACATAATTCAGTTGTCAGTATTTAATCAACGTGAACAAGTACCTTCAAAAACCTGGGCTTGCTATTTCAAAGCAATCCACTTAAGATAGTGGTAGCTATAAGGATGGATATCAGATAGGTAATTTATCTTAAGTTTCATCTGAGTCCTACAAAACAAACAGTATTATTATCCCTATTTTATGGACAAAGAAACTATAGCTCAGATGACTTGACAAGAGTAAAGGAACAGTCATTCACACTTCAAGTCACTTGCTTCCTTGGTTCTGAGATCCTTATTATACCTCAAATTGTGATGATTAAGGATGATTAAGCAAACACTACATAAAAGCAGAATACCTAGCACATAGCAATCAAATACGATTTTCTTTACATCTTTGAGTTCCCTGCTGAAGACAATATAAATCCAGAGAGAATTATTGTGCACAGAGAATAGTAACTACATTTTCTTTCAATTCCAAGAAAAAAAATTGTTAGTATAGGCTCATCTGAATCTCAGTAGGGACAGCATATAGGATGAATACAAGTTTTAATAAGTTTAATTTTATTTTATAGTTTGAGAAACCATTCTATTATCTGAAAGAAAAATATTGGTGATTTCCTTAGAAAGATTCTTACTTCTTAAATCCCATGACTGTTTCTTTATTTGTATGAAATAACAAATACAAAATACTAGCATAAGTTGATTTTTTTTGTAAGTGTAATATTCCTTCTAAGGGAATAAATATAGATTTTTAGAGGTGTTGTCTTAGGTTTCAATTCTTTCTCCACTGCTAAGTTGTCATGTAACTTTAGCAAGTCAGCTAATATTGCTAGGCTTCAGGTTTTCATTTGTATAATGTAGATAATACCTCTCTTGCAGGAATTAAATAAGATATAAATTGTTGTGAGAATTAAATAAGATATAAATTGAATAAAACCAAGTAGAGATTCAAGTAAGTACTTCCTCCTGCCCATAAACTGAAAATACAGTTAGTGAATTATCTTTATCTCCTAATTTTTATGATAAAATTATACATCAAAATCATATAGGTGATAAACTTCAAGTAAACACCTGTTATTTCTCTTTTAGAATATTTTTATTAAAGAACTACTGCACTGTGCTTTTCCTGAAGTGCTTTTAGAATAAATTTTCTTTTTTTCCCCTTTAGTGTGAATATGAAAAATAATTTTTTCAAGTTGTCATTAGAAAATGTAAGAATTTTTTTTTTTAAAGATTTATTTATTTATGCATACAAGCACTGGGGCACAGACCAGAGGTGTTGGGGGGCGAGAGGATTCACCACAGAGAGCGGGGAGCAGAACAGGCAGATGGACTGAAACACACTGCTGAGGGGAGCAGCGGGCACAGCAGGAGAGGTCTGCTGCACCATGTGGGACCCCCTCCCTGGCCGGCAGCAGGGATCGAACTCGTGCTGCAGTGGCTGTGGTTTGCTTCATAGTGCGCTGCCCAACCCACTGCGCCACCAGGGGAGGCCCAGAAAATGTAAGAATTTTTATGTTCATTGATACATCAGGTGCTTTTCCAACACAGAAACACAGCACACACCACAATATATTAGAATATGGCAGTTGTTTGTGTCACCTACCAATCTTATCCCCATTTCATAGCAGGTTATGGAACTGCATTTCCTGGCTTGCAGGTAGGGAATGGGGGGTGACTATAGAATAACTTGGGCTAAAATGTTGTGATGGGCACAGCGCATGTCTGAGGTCCTTCAGACTCTTTTTCTCCCTAGTCTGGTAACAGCAACATGTGAAAGGTGACTGCACCCATTAGCAAGAGATTGATATTCAACATTCTGAATATCAGAGAGTAAGTCAAAAAAAGAAAAAAAATCTAGAAACATTTATATATATATATAGAAAAATGATTAGATTTTCATCCTTTATAAGTGAAAATCTTGATCTCATAAGATGAACAATTATGAGGACCTCGTCAACTTTCTTTATAATTCTCAACCTAGACAGCACTTAGACATAAGAATAAAATTCCACTTCATAACATAAATTGTGATGCATTCCTCAAATGAAATTAGAGATTAAAACTTTATTTAGAGAAGATTAAAGGTGGGGACATAAGCAAATTTGGTGTTTGTTGCTCATCTAGAAGCTTTCTAAGTTTTTTTTAGAGGATTTATTTATTCATGCACATAAGAGCTGGGGTACAGGCCAGAGTCGCAGGAGGTGAGAGGATTCACCAGGCAGAGTGAGAAGCAGAACAGGCAGACTGACTAAAACACACTGCGGAGGGCAGCAGCAGCAAGCAAGGCAGGAGAGATCTGCTGTGCCAAGTGGGTCCCCTCCCTGGCCGGCCGCAGGGATCAAACTCTGCTGCAGTGGCTGCGGTTTGCTTCATAGTGTGTTGCTTAACCCACTGCGCCACCAGGGAAGCCCAGCTTTCTAAATTTTTTATAAGTGCTTTTATAATTCCCTATTCATGTATTTTCCTGCATTGTACAGTTAACACACTAGTTCAATACTGATTTAGACAAACCCAGATAACTTTGACTATTTGGTTCAAAAACAAAACCCATAAAAAGGAGTTTTCATTGCTTAGTTATATGGACAACAAGAAGAAAATTATACATGCATTGGGGAGTAAATGGGTAAATGTTACTTTAATTGTTTTTTTTCAACAGATAACTTTAAATATAATTTTAAAAGACGAATTAGCACCACAGGTTCACATTAAAATAAGTCATCAAAAATACAAGCACAAAAATCTTAATAAATAGCTTTATTTTAAAATTATATATGACACACTTGCTATTAATCTATAAGGAATCCAATGCTCTAAGAAAAAGCCCATAACTTTATCGACTGCCCTTATACAATATTCAAAAAACATATAATCAGTGTCAAATTATTTTTCTTGTTTAGCAAAGAAGTAAAATTAAAATCACAATGACAATTACGAAAGAAAAACTCTTAATATACTAAAAGCAACAACCCATCTTTGCTTGCTTGTATGACATATACTCAGAACCTGGCTTAAAACACACACACACACACACACACACAAATCAAAACAAAGATTGCAGTAGAAAGAGAAGTCAGATTATTCCTGAAATGTAGGAGAGTCACTGAAAGTTGGACCAAAGGGAAATAGCGTCTGCTTCCCATATATCCCTGAAATAAAATAACAGTTCATGGTAAAATAATTCTAAATATGCTACACTCTCATAAGCCTGAAATTAAGACAGTAAGAAAAAAATTAAACATTTGTGGGATAGTGGACAACCAAAACAGATTTATATAATTATGGTATTTCATTCTGAGGTTGATTCCAGATTCTTCATTCATAACCTATGAAAGATTTCTCTTGTCCTTAAAGTCAACATTAAGGCATGCCAAGTTTCCTATAAGAAAATTATTTTAACAATAGCTTTGGATATTACAGCTCCATAATTATAAAATAGTCTCCTAATATACATATAGACTTGAATATACATAAACTTGCACATGAAAAAATGTAAGCTACAGGTACACACTTAAGTATAAGCCACAGATTTTTATAAATCAATTTTATGTATTTAAAATAACATCTTATTTTTTAAAATGTCAGTGCACAAGCCAGGCAAATTATTTCCCGAGGCTTATGCTCATAAACATTGGAAGAAAATATTATAGAATACAATGAACAATAAAATGCTGCTGCTACAAAATCTGCTAATTCTTTCTTACAAACCCTTTTATAATGGGAAAAGCCAATAAGACTTCATTATAATTCTCTTCAGTCATCTGTTATGCTCAATTCTGGGAAAGGTTAAATCTCAGATAAAACTATGAGGATCTGTCTTATTCCTTTGTCACTGTGGTGGTATTAAATCTTGCTGAATAGGTGAGCCCTTGGTAAAGGTTGTGAATCTCTTTTGTCAGACCACATTTTTGTGGTAGCAGTAATTGCTCCAATGAAGTCTGACCTTCACATTGAAAAACTTTCTCCTTATAGATGGATAGAATAATTTTCCTTAACTTTAGAGTATTAGTTCAGGTAAGATTTTGCATGTGTCTGTCATTGTATATGTGAAGGTGAAGGTTGACAAGTCAAATTATCTTGCTTAGAATCATTGCCAATCACAAAGAAATAACAAAAAATAGGCCCACTTGGGTTTATACCCTTAATTCTTGATATCAGCTGGTATGATGCTCATTCATTCATGTATCTTTACGTAGGAGGAAAAGGGAAGGCAGAAACGAATGTGGTAGGGCAGTCTCTAAATTTGCACCTTGTCTGAATTTGCACCTTGAAAAACATGTGCCATCACTGGCCCAACTGTGCCCATAAATCAAACAAGTACAAGAGAGAGAGAGAGTCAGGCATTTTAAGCAGATAGCCAAGCATGTAATTTTGGTATCAAGCAGATTCCTAGCTCGTACAGAATCAAGTGGTGCAGCTGTCATGTGGGTAAAAGTGCCCACAGCCGCCAAGAAACATGTTTGAAAGCATTCCTGTGCTCCTGTAAACTACATCAACTGAGAAATGGGGCACCTGGAGAAAAAACATTCTTCTCCTCAGGGGCCAGTAAATCATATTACATGGCCAGCTGCCATAGCTCCAATGGCTGGAAGAACATACATCCTGGCAAAGGTGTGTCTTCATCTTCAGCTGAAGCAGTTTAAGATGTCCTAAATAGGAACAGTTTAATTCCTAAAGTCATTAAGATTAAACTATCCACGAGCAGCACGTAAATCCCAGTAAAAATGGAGAAGCAGCTTTCTTTTCTAGTACTCACCCCTCTGGGCCACATTGCTGAACAATAAGCTGCCTTCTCCACAATTAGGAAGGCGATTGAGTTTAGTTTTCCAAAACTTGGTAAATAAAGTGAAGACCTTTACTATGAGCTTCTGAAAGAGTCTTACTCCTCTAGAGCTAGCCCTAAAAACACTCTGGTAACAAGCAGTACCATGTCGAAGAGAAGCCTGGGTCTCCACTAGGGAGCCAAGGCCTGCACAGCGATCGTCAGTTCAATATCTGTAACATTTATACCTGGTCTTGCCAATGTACTTCCAGATAAACATATTTAGAGCCCAAACTCTCTATTAGACTGAAAACAACAGTATTTGAAGTTGAGAATTTTTCTTTGCCTGTGTTACCATCACTTTAAGTTCAAGTGATCTTCATCATGAATTCAGGCACTGATAGGATGGACTTAGGCTATACAACTGAATTCCTGGGGAAAATTGATTAAGGCAGTTTTGGAATTATGTTAACACAGCACAAAAGGAGGCTTCCAGATGAGTTTCTGCAGGGATTCCTTTTGGTGGAGTAGTTGGCTCTTACATACACAGAACCTTAAAAGAGATGTGCCCAAATATATGAATAAATTTAAATAATGTTGAAATAAGCATTGATTTACTACACTTCAATTTGACAGTTTAAAGGGGGATATATTTTGACTTGTTAAATCTTTTTTTCCATGAATATTTTCTTTTCCTAATTGAGATATATATATATCCTTTAGACCACATCAGAGCTATATGATTCGGTAGCACTGCAAGATTTATTAAATGCATCCAAATGTATAGTTGAAAATGCATCCAAATGTAAAGCTGCTTTTTTATCATCAGTTTTACAGAACAACAACAAAAAAATCTTCCCAAATTTGTCTAAAAATTGGGTTGCATATTAATTCAGTTGAGTCTATGATGTGGCTAATTAATCCTTTTTCATCAATAAATAAAAACAAATTCAGCTGATCCCACTAAGCTTCTATGAATAAACATGTTTATTTGATTGTTTTTAAAATACACAATTCAGACCTATTCACTCAGGCAAGGGGTAGATCATTGCCTCATTGCCCAAACTTCATCCAAATTGGATCCTCAAGCAGGCTGGAACCTGACAATTTATAAACTTTCAAAATGTGAGATCTATATTCCTGGTAACCTAGTCTCAACATAAGCCATGACACTAGAGTCAAAATACAACAAAATTTTTGCTCAAAAAGCGCAAAGAAGTAGCAAGACAAAAATCATGTTTATATTGTCCAAAATCTTTCTCAATCAATGTCTGTTCTACAGGGCAAACTTCTTCAGATGTCAACATCTTATCTCACTTTTACCTAATAATTCTCTCATATACCTGTCTTCTCTATTTTTACTATCTTCTAGCCTCCCTTTTTGCACTTCACCTTAACTCTTAGTAACACACAGTATACCTAACTCATCAAATAGATCTGACACCCACAGAGCTCACTCACATAGCTATCCCTGACTGCACTCTCTGCTAGTCAGTCACCTGTGTATTCCACACTCCTCAGTTAACAACAAAACCTCCAACATTAGAATTAGCCTTAGAACTTACAAAAATCATCACTTTCTCACCTCGCCATCCCTACCTTCCCACCCAAATTCGCAGCTCCAGTTTTCTTTCAGAATGATCCAGCTGATCACAGTAAAAGGAAGCTAAAACAACTTGGCGCAGGAGACTGGAACCTCTCAGAGAATATCTGCAAAATGCAACTAGGCTGCTTTTCCACAACACCTTCCTGAACCATTATCATACAGAGACAGCATGTTAGTAAGGACGGTGTTGTTGCAAACTCGTGGCCACTTTGCCATCATCCTCCTAGAATGAGAGTTTAAACTTCATGGGGCAAGAAGATAGTTACTGAGGGCCCAGACATAAGACACTCAGAATAATGCCCGGACATTATTAAGGGAGGTGTAGTTCTGTGTTGAGTGCAGTTCCCACTAAGTCAACATATTCACCTTCCTTCCTCTCCCTATCTGGGTTCATTATTTGACTGGGTTTATGGTCTGCTGCCATCCTGGGGCTGTGGTTTGTTACTTGACTCAGAGCAAGTGACATTACTGGCTTTTCGGCACCATGCCCAAGAGTATAGCTGCAAATGTGTTGGAGGTTTTCTCCATACAACAAAATGTCACCTGGGAGCTTGTCTGAGCCAGTCATGATTGAGACCTGCCTCAATACTAAGATGTCAAGAAATGGATTAAAAATGTCTTCCATTGATTCTCTGTTGTGAGAACCAGGAAAGACCTCAAGAGTGCTGGTGGTCAGTATGATGGCTAAACCACAAACAGAAAAGGAAATTTATAACAATAACTAATTTTACTTCATCTAGAAAATGGGCATGCAACACTGACTACTGTCTGGCACTACCACTCTGGGTTAATTCATATTGATCTTAAAATGACTGATATAATTTTTCACTTACTAGAAAATTTATTCTAATGACTTAGTTACCACTTCTGAGTACAGGAATAATTTTAAAGATAACATGTGTTTTTACATTTTTTTAATAACAAATATCTCCAGCTTCAAAATATTCGAAGTCAAAAATCTATATATTTAGTATTTAGTCAAATTATAGGAAGGAAAAGTTTAGCAAGAAAATGGATAAGCACCTTTGAGAATTAAATGTAAGCCTTATTATGTTATTACTGCTAAAGTTCTTTTTCACAAAACAGATAACTAATTGATTCTGCTGTGTTTAGGAGACTTGGTAGTATCCAAAGAATAATATTCCATATCTTGTAAAAGAAATCATTTGTACAGTAGATCATAGAAACATTTTGCTAAGTAGACGCTAATGGCGATTATGATTAATTACTCTCAGGTCTCTAGAAGGATAGGTGTAACCAACTGTGGTTTCTCAGTGCATCTTAGATGAACGTCTTCTAAATAAATCATAGAGAACAAAAACACTCACTGGCTGTTGATTTGGGATACAAACTTTTCTTGCCAAGGAAACAAACTACACTGTTAAGAAATGTGTTTGTTGTTGTTTTATATAAAATGCCAAGGCTGACTCTAAGACGTTCACAACCAGAATTAACTCTGTACAGTGAGAGCATCTTCTTCTACTAAGGACAGTTCCAAGATATTCTCATTAGCTCCAGTTTTCATCCTAAAATTGAAAGAACCATAGAGTTTTGCAGACTCTTTGGAAGAGGCAAACCTATTGCGACGATAGAGCTCCCCCTTCCACATAGACATCATTAGCAAACAGGACAGAACAACCCCCCCAAGAGTGAGGAGGCAGAGTCCCGCAATCACACAGCGGTCCAAGTGAGCCCCCAGCCTTGCACTCTCCTTTTCCAGACGTTCCATCTCTCGGGCCGCCACTGTGTTGGGATCCACAGTCACTTCCCGTGGGACAATGTAAGAGATGATCACCAGCAAGATTCCAGTGACCAAGAACAAGATGGCACTGATGAAACCATAGTCTATTGACTTCCCTGAAGATGTGGCTTCTGAACTTGTATCATCTTCATCTTCAGATATCAAGGATATGGCAGCCTCATGGGACCACTCATTTGAATTTCTCCAACCAAGGTCTCCCAGGTGATTACTCCCTTTTGACGAAGGGGAGCTCCGGTTCCTCTGCTCCAAGTTGACATTCTCATCCACATACGTAAAAGAAGTTTCTAATTCCTGACTACAGCAATTACAGACTTTCCGCTCTGCTGTCATTTGGTTGTTCCCTGAGTTAAGAGGTCCTGATGGGAAGGAGTCGGGCTGAATAACACTGTCTTGCGGAGAGGACGTGGGGAATGCTCGAGCAGGGCTAAGTTTGGACCCTTCTAGCTCAGCTGCTCTTGGCGTGGATACACAATGTCTCTGGCAGCAGAGAGCAGCTTTGGTGGCTGCTGCATCTGCCTGGTCACCAGGAGGCCCTTGTGAACTCCAATCAACAGCATCGCACAGAGCTGTCTGGCTGCCCTTCTTAGCAAGGTAGTGGAGCTCCATTGGAGCTAGTCAAACATCCCCCAGTAGTTTCCAGAAATCCTGCCAACAGCAATACAGTTAAGAACCCAATAGCAGCTAAGGCTGTACTGCCAGAAGAGCTACTCCCGAGGCCCTCATCTCCTCTGTAGCCACAGTTGTAGACACCTCAGCCAGTTCCTCCTAAAAGGGTAAAAGGAGAGGAAACCTAGTGGCAGAAAAGTGTAAAAGGGACAAATCCTCTGACTTATCACAGGTATCAACACTAAGAAACTTAGGTCAGGGTAGAAAAGGCTCACGGAGGAAGTGGAAGTGTCTCTGAAGAAAGCACTGCCGTCACCAAGCCAAATTTATCCAAGGACACTCACACATTTCTGTGATAGGATCCCTCAAATGAGAAGGCAGGTTTCCTGTATAGAGACACAAATGAGAAAGGAAGGGATCTTTTTTAGCAGACCTGCTGATTTTCTGGAGAATCTTGGGAAGCAGAGACTTCCTAGCAATTCAGTCAGATTACAAGTGTTTACACTCTTGATTCTAATACAGCATCATCACTGGTGAATGAATATAGGGCCCTATCATTTGGGCTCTATTGGGCCTTGGGGCTCAGTATTTTGATAGAGTAGCTCTGAAGTGGATGAAAAATGGCTGGTTTATCAGTCACTTCCTTATGCTTGTACCTCATACAATTACTAGTGACAGAGCTTTCTATTCACAAGATCCTAAGCTCATTTATCGGGCTTCCACTCTCAACATATCCATACCCCACTGCTACATGAGGGAAGCATGATCTTGACTGGGAAGTGTGTAGACACAAAGCTCACTGTGTGATCCCTGTAAAATCCCAGTCCATTCCTCCATACAGTCACAGCTGCCTGCTTCAGGTCTGTTACTCCAGCTCAGTGGATCTGAGTTCCTCTCCTTCTGCATGCTTTGCTAGCAAAAGTACACAGGAAATTGACCACCCAGAAGTTTTTAACCCTATCTATGAGTAACTTAAATTTTTTTTTAAAAAAAAGCAATTTTTAAACCTAAAGAGCTACAGTTCTGTTGAGGAAAAGGTGAAAAGCTATTTTCAAGATTATCTATGGAATTTTATACCCAAGATGTTCCCTCACCCCCACTGCAGCAAGGGATGTTTCTGGGACAGAACATTGAGTTAAGCAGAAAACCAATGTCTGTTTTCCTTCTGCCTCTGCTATTCATCCCTAGGAACAAAAATCTACTTCCCAGTATCACCAGGTACAGGGGTTCCAAGCAAGAGCCCCATTTATTTTGTTTCCACGTCTAGAGCAATGATTAATTTAACTCATGGCTTGGGGCTTTTTATGCTTCAGAATTCACAGCTCCAGCAGCTAGTAAAGCTCACCTAAGGTCTACCTGGCTACTCAAAACTCATACGCACCCACCATAATTGAACCAGAGACTTCCTTTAGCAAGTGGACAGACCCCTAATGCTGGACTCATCAATGAACGAAAAGATGGTAACGGGTTTCATAAATTATTGAAAAGAAACCTCGCCGTTCCCGTAGACATTAGGCGTTCTGATTAACCTTTGGCACAATTAACTTGTCATACTGGACTACTTTAGATAAAATCAACAGTCTCTTATGGGAGTTTCAATTTAAAACAAAGGGGAAATCACCACTCAATTCCCTTCTTCTGCTTCTCTCCTTAAAGAAAAGAGAGATCCCGCTTGTTCTCTCGGAGATACACTAGCTGCAGCCTATTTCCTTTGCAGCTCGTTAATCCGGGACCTCCATCCTCAGTGGAGAATGGATAATCCCAGGGGATCGGCTAAAGGCTCTTTCCTTCCGCCCCCTGCCTCTCCTCTCTGGTCTGCTAAAGAGCGCCGTTAAGGAAACTGCACCTCAGAGCGACGGGACTCACTTTCCCTTCTCCGTCTGCCGTCCACTTCGAGCATTCATATCTGCATTGGAAGTAACTGACACCCGGGAGGCTAGTCTGGCGGAGGCGACCTCCGGGATCCGACCTGCGCTCGTTGTGCTGGGAGGGCGCGCCGCCCGCTAGCAGCAGGCAGCGGTACACCCGTACACCCAGCAGCACCGCGGGATCAATCAATACATTTCTGGTGAACTCGGCGCCCGACAGGCACCCGGAGTGGGGCTGAGTCCGCATAGTACCCCGAAGCAAGGCAAGCACACTAGGTAGGGAGTGGGGACACGCGCCCCTATTCCGCCTGGCTCCGGGGGTCTCTTCCTCTACCCAGCGCCTCCTCCCCGTCCCACTCTCCATCACTGACCTCCTACCTCGGCTACCCGGTGCGGCTTGCTCACCGTGAGCTTGTCCCTGCGCTGCTGTTCGCGAAAGTCGCCCGATCGCCTGTCGTGGCACTTGTAGCCTCAGCGCGCAGCTCGGCTGGCTGGGTGGGCAGCGCCCGTCCCGCCGCTGGGGCGGGGCGGGGAGGGGCGGGGCAGGGCGCTCCCTCTTGCTGAGCATACCGGGAGATGTAGTCCAGGGCCGGTGTTCCCCCCTCCCTCTTATCGCTTGTCACCTACCTACTTGAATTTGCCCTTTCTAAAGACGAGTTCCTACTATGCGCGTTTTCCAGGCTGACGCTTTATAAGAAGGCGCTGGCTCTTAAACTCAGGGTGGGGTCTCCAGTCTCATATGTGGACACAGGACTATGGAGGAAGAAATGTTTATTTAGTTCCAACTTTGTGCCAGGCAATATGTATGTCTTTTTTAGTGGGGGGTGGGGCGTGGGGAGGGGGGACTGCAAAGCAGATTTTATTAATCTTCAGTTTACGAATGAGAAACCAGGCTGAGAGAAATGAAGTGCTTCATCCAAGGCTACAAAGACAATTAAAGGTAGCTAATAAATTGCTTCCAGGAATCAGATTCTAAAGTCATTGCCTTTACCACAAAGTCGTGGAAAAGATACCATCCAGAGTAAGGAATTGTCCTGTATCCTATAACTAGCAGAATGTCTAGTATCTGTTCATTCTAGTATCTGTTAATGATCTAAAATAACAACAGTTAACCTAAGTGGCACTAATGCAGGATTCTCTTCTGATCAGTAACTCATTTAATGGTTGCAATTTTTTGAGTTCTGTACAAATCCTCACTTTTACAGAAGAGGAAACTGAGTTACAAAGAACTGACTAATTTTCCCCAAATCATTAACACAGTTTGGGCATGGAGCCTCCAAAATTCTCAGCATTATGCTATCTTTAGTGAATGGGAAATAAGTAACCAGAAACAAAAAGGGAGTGAGAGAAAAAGAAAATGGAGGTCGAAGCTACTGGGTTATGACTCTCAGGAAATAGTTTGTTTGGGATACTATCCTTTTTCCAATGTTAGTGGACTGTAGCAGCCAACAGCCAAGGAGAAGGTGTGGTTTGTGGATCATCTCCAGGTTTTCAGCATCTTCCTTGGAGTGACTCCAGAGTTATTAATAGTTTTTATATCTGAGGGGAGCAAAAGTAGGGTTATAATATTTATAGCATTTTCCTGCTACTGTAAGCTACTCATAATGCTTATGAGTTATTCACATAAATATGGTAGCTTGCTTTCAAGCGGTAGATCAATCCCCTAGAATGATGACATCCTTGGTTGTCCTCTGTATTGATAGTCTGGTCTCATAGTATTGGGGGAACAGTATGTGCTGGATAAAATCCACCCACTCATGTTTTATGGACTCAGCCCACACCTCCATGCCAAAGGGATACCAGGCACCAAGAATTACAATACCATCATGCCATAAATCTGCCATGACACTTGACATTTTGAAGGGGGGATTGCTGGGAAGTAAGGGTGGAGTTAAGCATTCATGCTTGTTACTAAAAGGACACTTTGGGACCTTCAGGGGGCTTGGTTTTCCTACCTTTATCATGCATGCAGGGTTCAGCTCAGACAGAGTGGGATGCATTGACCAATTAATCTCTCTTTCTCTGAGCTCTCTTTCTCTCATTCCTTTTGTAAATAAACCTTCTGTTAAATTTTCCTGGGTGCCTGGCCATGAGTCTTGTCCTTAGCTTTTAAGTATGTGGATGAGGACTCATACCCAAACCATCCATTTCTCTTTGGGGTAGCTCTGTAACAATAGTTCTAGGCATTTCACAATCCATTACCTTTAAAATCTTTTTTCTCCTGTGACTTTAGCCAGTTTGGCCATTATTGGTAAACAAGAAATGTGTATTATGCTTTCTTCACCCTTGCTTGTTACATCATTTTCCAGTGAGAATATCCTTCCTTTATTTGGCTGTTCTGTCCACTCTTCAAGGAATAATTTATCAAGCCAAATTTTCAGGGGTACATTTTTTTCTTTGTCCTATATATTTAAAAGGAAACAGCACAACACCGTAAGTTGACTAGAAGAGAGCAAATAAAAGTTGAAGAAACTTGAATTCACATTCAACAAAGAGATGCTGAAGGAACTTGGGATATTTAGTCAGAGGAGGAATCTTAGTGTAAACAAGAGCTACTTTTAAATAACAAAGTTTGTAAAGTAGAAGAGAAATTTTATATTGTGGTTAACAAAAGAAAAAGAAAAACTAATGACAAAAATATTGTTTATTGTTCCTGTGTTATCACATTAATTACTAATGTGTTGTCATCTTTAATTTGTATGCCAACTCTATAAAGGAGCCAGTATTATTATACCCTTTGAACAATGTAGAAATTGAGGTCTGAAAAGTGTAGTCTCTTTCCAAAGGTATGAGAACTAATAACTAGCACAGCCACAATTCTAACTTGGATTTTTCTGATTCCAGAATCTGATCTGTTCACCACCATGTCATATTGAATAATGCCTCTCAATCCTTTTTTATAGTATAATATAAAAAGAAGAGATGATGACCACATTATGATAAGCACCATTTCTCATGGCCTTTGTCCTGGGGCTGTTGTTACTTCAAGCTACTTCATTGCATGACAGCTAGGAGAGTCAAGTAAGTAAATATAAAAAACAAACTCATCTGAAATATATTGGTGCACTTGGGGATGACGGATGCTAGGATTGCAAAGTTCTGGAAAACTAGCAGATTTAATGAGGCTGGTTTGGGGCTGAGTATAAGGAAATGCATTTTCTCTAAGAACTTGTCTCATACAAATGAATTTTATGGTACTAGAGAGAATAAAAAAAGAATCATCTATTAATTATGTGATAGAAGAGGTTCTTCTAGTTTGACTGGAAGACCTCTATGCTGAAATGATTCTAAGCTACATTTATGCTGAAATTATTCCATTTTTTCTCTTTCAAGAAGCATTTTTTCTTTTATGATAGCCCCCAAGATTCTGCTTCCAGTGAACTTTGCTAGGACTTGTCAGCACTGATATTTTTATGTTTACATATCGATTGATATTATCCATTGCCTTATGACATTTCTTGTATACCTACTATTGCATATTATTTAATTTCCCATGTACATGCCTAAACCTCTAATGGTAATCGCACATCATTAAGATCAGTATCTACATATTGAATGTCTCATTACCTCCTGTAGAAAATGCAGTATTTCTATTGAATACAGAGAGGGAATATGACAAGATAGAGCTGAGACTGGAGATGATTATCCACATTATTCTCTCTCACTTCCTATTTCTATATATAGTACACTTGACTAGCTACACATTCTTGAGCATTAAAAAAAATCAATTCTGTGTCAACATACTACAAAATTTTCAAAATTCTGCAGAAGAATAAATATGGATTGACTGAGTAAGAAAAGCTCTGCAAAAAAACAAAACAAAACAAAACAAAAAACACTTATAGAAATAACTTCACCTCTCTCTCCTGTAAGCCTATGACAAACTTTCCTCAAAATCTGACCCAGCAACCTTTTTTAAGAACCTTTCCTATTTGACATCCCTAACTCTTTGTTACTCTTTTAATCTGCATTCTAGTTGCAAAACACCACTCCATTTTATATTGTCATTTTATATTTATAGAGGTTTTTCATATATATTTTATACTGCTTTCTATATGATCTCTCTGTGCAAATAAAACTTAAGCTCCTTGAGGACCAATATATTTTTCCTATAAGAATAAGCTACACATGGACTTGAAATAGCCAAACACAGTGTGGTTCTAGGGTATATTGATATGTTGATGAAACAACTGATAATGAAACAATTTATTGATATGAAATGCAACAACTATTATTAGTAAAATGATGATTTTCAAGTCTAAGTAATGATTTTGACCTTCAGTAATTATTAATATGTCTCATATTTTCCTATTATCTTCTGTGAGATATGGGAGAAGAAATCATGATTATACTAAGTTAATTAATGGAAAATGGATTCTGAGAAGCAAATTTTTCCTGTGAACTGAAGTTAGTAGAGGGACTTTTAATAACCAGTCTCTTACAGTAATGACTAAAAATACTTTCCCTTTTTCTCTCTTTAATAGTAATAATTATGTTCACTAATTATAACTAAATATCCTTAGTAGGTTTAGAGTTATCATGAGTGGCTAAATTGTATGGAGGTAAGAAAGACTGTCAGTCTATGTAAACTGGATATTTAGTCATTTAGTAGGGGACTATACAAGGAGTATGACTTACTTTATTCCCCAAGACGGCACTTCTAAATAATGGAAGAAAAAATTTGAGTGGCCAGAATTTAATCAGGATCATAGTTATTAATAAGATTCTAGGAATGAAAGGTCATATTGAATTTGTTTCCTTGAAATAAGATTGCTTACAGTGCCTAGGCAGGCATGCTGTTTAAATAAACTAGCTGTATGCAGACATTAGCAGTGGGGGAAATGGCAGCCAAATTGAGAACTAAAGGACAAGTATCTCCTGAAGGACCTTACCTAATTTTTGTCTTTAGTGAATTCAGATATCAGGAAACATCAGAATCTCAATTTTTATTCAAAAATTCAAAATTTTTAAAACTTCATATCTGTGTGTGTTAAAGAAAATATAACTATGGAAAACACTGGTTTGTAGTAATGGCAGGTTAGATAATTTAAACCCACCTTCTGCTGAAGATAGCTAGGAGTACACACTCACACACACACACACACAGAATATACATAATACATATGCATATATGGAGAGAGAGAGACTTGCTTGAAGACATGCAAATTTAACAAGAGAAAAAAAAATTCTGTGCTAGAGTTCAGAGGAGAGAAACTCAGAGACGCAGGTTAGTAGGTTAGTTTCCTTTTGGGCATGATTTCAGAGGGAAGAATTAAAAAGTCAAGAAGGTACGAGGAAAAGGAGTGGGGGCCCTGAGTCCAAGAGAAGGAGTTATAATGAGTCTACTAGATGCCTTGAATTTTGTGTTGATATTATGAATGCTTGCATCCTAGCACTGGGAACCAGAAGTTAGAGAAACCATCACAGAGAGTAGCTCTCAGGCTATGAAGATGTCAGTCTCCAAAATTTAATCAAGGTGATTTTAGAGTGCTGAGACATCAGGCCCTTGGCAGGAGAAAGTGCAAGCATTCTCTGAAAAAATAGACAACATCATCTCAAGTTAATTTGACAAACATTTGCTAGTATGCAGATTCAATAAAAAAGTACCATGAAAAAAGCTAATTCCTAAAGTTCACCTGTTATATAATTATACATATATTTATATACTGGATCATATATAACACATGTATTATTTATATATATATATATATTAGTTTTCAATGGAGAACAGACAATTGGTTGCCATGGGTATGGATGGTGGAGTGAAAGAAGGTGTTATTATGGGAATATCATGAGATAAATCTTTGTGGCTGTGGAATGATTTTGTATTTTGTTTGTGGTGGTGGTGATATGTATTTATATATACATATGATAAACTGAACATTTTCTGCTTTTGATTTTACATATAATCATATAGCTGAGGGGGAGGATGATTGAAGGGTATGCAAGGTATTTCTATAATATCTTTGCAACATTCAAGATTCTACAATTTTTTAAAAATAAAATATAAAACAAAAAACCCAGGCATATCAAAAAACAAGAGCATATGCATAAAAACAAACAGAAACATAAAATAGGGAAAGACCAATAGGAGGAATGGATATTGAGGAATATGAAAACTACACTTAATACGTTCAATGAAGTAAAGGACAAAATCTAAAATTTTGTCAGTGAACTGGAAATGAAAAGTTAAAAAGAACTCAATCAAAATTAAGAAATCAATAGGTGAATTAAGAGATTAGACATAGCAAAGAATTTGTGAAACTAAATATAGGACAGAATGAAACATTTCAAATAAAGCACAAATAGAAAGGAAGAAAAATACAAAAGTGAGAGTAGAAGAAATAAAAGAAAAGCAGTCAGCTTTCAGTTAGAGAATCTTGTGTCTATAGAGTAGTTTTATGTATCTCCTTTTGGAAGAGGAAGGCCTGGCAGCTTTCTTTTGATCTTATAAGGAAGCAGACAAAAATCTATTTTTCTTTGCTTCTCCCTTGTGATACAAACTTTGAAGTTGGTATTTATGGTACATTTGATCTGGCTTTCATTGCATTGCCCCAGGGGTAAGATGTGGTGTTTGAAATCACATGGTCATTATTTGCTTTTAAATGAATAATGATCATTTGTCTCAAATCTGAATACTCTGTACAATGAGCATAAAATGAGCAAATATAAATCTTAAAAACACAATAGAAAGGATGAAGGAAAGAAGCTATTCACTGAAATATACTTATATGTAATTGTGTAATTGTATAATTCCATTTCTGTCATTAGTCAAGGAGGCACAAACTATACCAGAGTATTTTGAGACATTGGTGAAACTATGAAGAAAAACACAAATGCAGTTATTGTAAATGTCAAGCAAAAGTATAACATTTTTGCGAGGGAGGAAGGAAATAGTGACTTGGAAAAGACAAAAGAGATACTGTATGCTACTAATATTTTTATATTTCCTAACCGACACATGGGCATTCTTTTTTGAGTCATTGGTAATTTAGAATAATTCAGCCATTTTCTCCACAATGGTCATAGGTTAAAAGAGTTTATGCGAAGTGCCAGATGTACATTCCAACATTCAGGAGGCTTAAATCTGGTACAGTGGTATTCCAATTAGACAAAAATAATGCCATTTCATATGTATGGTATTAAAGGAAGAGATAATCCGGTGGAACATACGGGAATTCAGAATTGAAGCTTGAAGTAGGCACATAGATTATATAATATCTAGGTAAACAAAGATGGAAGGAAATTAACCATTGGAAGATGAAGTATGTGAAGATGAACAGTGGGTGACAACTCAGAAGTGAATTACTGGTATTGTGAAAAGTTCAGTATATATGCAGTGTGAAATGTGAGGAGATTGTCAAGTAGTGATATCAGAGAACACATCATCTTTGTACTTGTAAGTAAGGATAAGGTGTGTGAACTTAATTCTAAAACCAACCAAGAGCCAATGATAGTGTTTAAGCAGAAAAACAGTAAGATTATATTTAATTTTGAAAAAAAGTTTCATTCTGGGCAATAGATTGAAGATGAGCAATCCAACTGTAATTATATAATCATCTAAGCAAGAGATAATGGAGTAAGATTTAAATATAAAGGTATAGAGACATTACAAGAAAAAGATCATGCAACATTAATCAAGAGAAAGCTAAAGTGGCAGTAATAAAGTGAGCAACAGTATTCTGAGGAGTAAAGAGAAATAATAATGATGAAGGGGGTCAATTCACCAGGAGGACACAGCGCCCCTAACAATGAATGTGCTCCCTGCATCTCTGAGCCACATTTCCAGTCCTGGTCAAAAAATGTGTGTGGAAAATGATGTGTGTTAGCTTTAAGGATGAGGTAGTTAAGTGCTGATGTTACTAGCCATGAACGCTTCATGCCATTTACCATCTGCGTGAGGCTAAAATGACCTGGAAACCACAGTATGATTACAGTGTGGGTCACCGAGTGACAACTTGGAGGAGAAGCACCTGATCCATATCAGACTCAGACATGAGTATGAAATAAACCTCTGCTGCAAAGTGAGGTCTGAGTTGATCTGGTGCACATTTTGTCTAATCTCCTTCAGGGCAGTAGGCCAACAAAGCTCGGAAAGGGACAGAAGGGAACTGTCTACCTATGTGGATAATGTTTTAAACAATTATTGTTTTTGCCTTTCCTTTAATGTTAAAGCTAGTAAAGAATTTAGAATTTTTAATAATTATTTTTTATATTTTTCATAATTATTATTACTAGTCTTTTAAGAGATATTATTCCAATACTTCAATGAAATTAGTGGCCATCTTCACTTTCTCTTTTCCCATAAAATAAACATGCTTGGAAGCATAACACTTTAGGACAGTATTTCATATTTTTGCATGTACAACAGAGGAATAACTAAGTTGGATTCCTGTAAGTATGTAAACTGTATCTCTAGAGCAGTATAAAATAAACTTTGGGCCACACTTCTATAAAGGAAGTATATTTTCACAATATTATCAAATAAGACTATTTTATATTTTTATTTATATACTTCAAGGCCTTTTATGATTCCAGTCCTTTATGCTACCATTGTACATTCTTTACTATAAAGCATCTTATGTAGTGGTTGTATTTCATTAATTTTTTGTTGTTAGAAGATAGATATGGGCCTCCCTGGTGGCGCAAGGGATTGTGCGCTGCACTGTAGGGCTTTCACAGCCACTGTAGTGCTTATTTGATCCCCCGCCAGGAGTGAGGTGGGAGTGGGGGTGGAGCCCACATGGGACAGCAGACCTCTCCTGCCTCACCTGCTGCTTCCCTCAACAG
This sequence comes from Galemys pyrenaicus, assembly GCA_019455555.1. Taxonomy (NCBI): domain Eukaryota; kingdom Metazoa; phylum Chordata; class Mammalia; order Eulipotyphla; family Talpidae; genus Galemys; species Galemys pyrenaicus. The sequence continues at coordinate 3,481,942 of JAGFMF010011395.1, read as the reverse complement.
TGTATTTTGATTGATCTGCCTGTTCTGCTCCCCACTCCGTCTGGTGAATCCTCTCATTTCTGGCCTGCACCCCAGCTCTTGTACACATAAATAAATAAAATCTTTAAAAAAAAAAGAATTTAGAATATATGACCTAACTTGAGTATTTTACCATTATTGCTACTATTATTATCAGTTTTCTGACCTGTGGTTAATTCTTCCTTTTCTGTCCTCCTTTAGTACAGGATCTCGTCACCTCTAGTCTGGACTATAACAATTATCTAATAGGTAGTACCTTGTTTATAATCTTAAATCACTCTAAATCATACCTAACACTTTCCATGAATTTATATATACTTGACATATGACATTATATTAGTTTAAGCATAACTGAATAATTTCATACTTATAGATATTGCAAAATGTTAATCTCAAATATGCCTAATTAATGTCTGTCACCACACATAGCTACAATTTTCTTATGGGGATAAACCTTTTAAGACTTTCTTAGCACCTTTCAAATATACAATATAGTATAATTAATGATAAGCTTTGCTGTACATTACATCCCCATGATGTATTTATTTTGTAGCTAGAAGTTTGTACTTTTTAAATCTTTCACTCATTTTGACATACCTCCCCTCCCACCCCACTTAGGGCAACTTCCAATCTGTTTTCAGTGCACTAGCTCAGTTTTGTTTTGTTTTGAATTCCTCCTATAAATGGGATTAAATAGTATTTGTCTTTTTCTGTCTGACTTATTCCATGGACCTCAAGGTCCATTCCTCTCATCACAAATAGCAAGATTTCCTTCTGTTATTATGACTGAATGTATATAATATATACATCCACACACATATCACATTTTCTTCATCCATTTATCTAATGATAGAAACTTTGGTTGCTTCCATACTTTGGCTATTGTAAATAATGCTGCAATGAACATGATTGAATTTATCTTTTCTTTTTAAAGATTTATTTATTTATGCATACAAGAACTGGGGTACAGGCCAGAGGTGTGGGGAAGGTGAGAGGATTCACCAGAGACAGAGTAGGGAGCAGAACAGGCATACTGACTGAAACACACTGCTGAGGGGAGCAGCGGGCGAGACAGGAGAGGTCTGCCTGCGCCATGTGGGTCCCTTCCCTGGTTGGCAGCAGGGATCGAACTCGTGCTGCAGTGGCTGCAATTTGCTTCATAGTGCGTTGCTTAACCCACTGCGCCACCAGGGAGGCCCCGAATTTATCTTTTCAAGTTAGATAGTGTTTTTATTTTCTTCAGATAAATACCCAGAAGTGGAATTGGTTAATCAGATAGTGGTTCTATCTGTGATTTTTGGAGGGAAGTCCAACTTGTTTCCGTAGTGTGCACCAATTTACATGTCCACCAACAGTGTACATGGGCTCCCTTTTTTCTACATCCTCACCAACACCTGTTATTTTTGTCTTTTAGATAACAGTCATTCTAAACAGATATGAGTTATTATTTCATTGTGGTTTTGATCTGTAATTTCCTAGTGATTAGTGATGTTGAGCACCTTTTCATGTACCTATTGATTATCTATGTGTCTTGTTTGAAAAACATTTATTCAGAGCCTCTTCTCATTTTTTCATGTGATTTTTTTTGTTATTGATTTGTATGGCTTCTTTATATATTTTGTATATTGACCCCTTTTGCATAAATAATATATATGAAAAGCACTTAATGCTTGAGATATAAATGATACAATAAATGTTAATATAATTTTTATGCACTAATCTTGCTTTTAGCTATTTCCACTATACTATTTAGTACATCCATTAGTTTTTTAAATTTGAACAATTGTTTTTCACTTCATAATCATTTTATTATTTTCTATTGTGTAACCATCTGTGCTTTTTCTTATTTTATAAATATGTTATTCTCTCTTAACTATCCATGGATATTAATTATACATATCTTCACTTTATAACCAATATCAGTTTTGATTGCTTTGTTAACTCTTTTCAGGATATAAGGTTTTCAGGTTTGTCTCTTTCATGGGATGTCTTTCTTCAGGTCTAAGGCCATTTTTCAGGGACTTCCTGTTGGACTTGCTGCCCCATCTGTTGTAGCTTCTTTGTGATGGTACTATGTTTCTTAAGTCACATTTTATCTGCTTTTCATATTTTAGAAATTATTCTTGATTTCTGTCCCACTGAGTACTCTACAGTTTAGAGAGAGACTCCTTCCTTTAGAGAATATTATTCATGATCTAGCCTTTGGTTATCCTCTTTCTCAACTTCCTATATAAACTATATGCAATTAAAAGATATACATGAATTATATGCAATTCCATGAGTATTCACAGTTGTACCTACAGTTTTCTTTTCCTAAAGCTTCCTCCTACCTAGACTAAATGATTCTGAATTTCAATTCCTCAACTTGTCATTACAGGTAGCTCCAATAGAGTGTGATTTTCTCCATGAACTTCTTAAATAATTCTTCCTCACCTTGGATAGAATTGGTCACCACTTTCTTTGTATTTCAGCATAACCCACCTATCACACTCCTATCAGAGCATCAGTATTATATTATATCTTTGTCTATTTTTTGAAAGGGGAAGTATTCATCATAATTTAACTCCCTATCTCCAACCTTCACTTCCCGTCTAAAGAAGGTAGATGTCAAGAAATGTCTTTTAATTTGTGCATTGGGTGATGTATAAAATTGCAAACGGGGAAACTAAGTAAGATTTAAATAGTACTATTATGGAAAGAGGTTAGGGAAAGCAAATCCCAGAGTAGGAAAGAGGATGAAATCAGACACTGAGAATTTGGAAGAGAGGGATTTGGGAGGTGGGGGAGGGGGAAGAAACTACTATAAAAGTAGATTAGGGAAGTTTCTTTTTTACTGAGAAGTGAAGAGGCAAAATGAAAATGGCTGGCAAAATAGTTTCTATGCATATGGATTTTTAGTTCCTCAAATTCTTAAGCTTGATATACATTAAGATTTGGTTTCCTTTGTTGACTTTAGTTTGGGGTTGGTTTTTTTTTTAATATAATGTAGAAGGCTAAAAATTTGCATATATAATATATTTTATGAAACCCCCAGCACTGGAGCAGCACTTGTAATCAAGCACATTGCTCTTTTTCATCAAAATGTATGGATAATCTCACTAGAGAGACTGTATCTCATCACATCACAGAAGAATGTGAGTAACCTTTCATACGTGCAAATTTGGTTTTGCTGACAAATAAGTTTACCAAAAATTAATAAAAATCCATCTGGTTTTAAGAGTTTATTGGTTTTCAGAATCTTTACTAAGCAGTCATGATCCTATGTAATCCTTATGTTACTTACTCAGCAGACCCTCTGTCTTTGGGCTCTCTCATTTATCTGAGAGCAAATGATTGGTCTAGGATGGCCTGGGCTGGACAGCTTGTCTCTGTCTCTAGTCTCCCATCCTCTGATTGACAAGACTAGACTAGTTCACAGCATGGCAAAGAGTAAAAGCTCACATTGGGACTTGTCAGTAAGGGGGTGGGCAGCTAGGCTAAAGATTATTTGCAAGGCATTATTTCATTAAATAAAATCACAGGGTTTGCCTAGATTAAAAGGATAGGAGAAATAACTATTTTTTTATAGGAAAGCCTAAAAAGTTCGATTTTAGTTATGTAAAACAACCGGGACCACTTTTACAATCTAGTTAACTTAGTAGTAAAATGCCAACATAAAGGGGTAGGTGGAAAATCAGTGCTATGTAGTTATAGTCATGTAATCCTTGGTTGCCTTACCAATATCAACCCCCCTGCCCATATCTTTTGTAATGGTACTTAGATTTTCTTCTAGGTAATCATATTCCTGTTTTGTGTAGCAGGTTTATAATTTGAGAGATATTGACTCCACCATTTGTTCAAGGACAAAAATCTAATAACATTGGTTGAGGCTACAGCAATTGTTTAAGAAAAAGGGAGAAACCAATCTAAAACACAATCAAACACAGGAATCCCTAAGCCAAATTGGCTCAGTAATAGTCCGATGGGTAAAGTGTGGCAACATCTATCTGAAGTGTGTGAACTCATATCTTAAACATACACCGTTGCTACCTCAATAAAAACAAATTCTATTATATACTTTTTTTCATCAATGATTGATGATGGAGGAAGCAAGTAGTTCCTATTTCTGCTTAAAATTATAAGATAAGTTAGTCTGACAGTAAAGACAACACACAGAAGGAGGGAAGGTATAAAGAATCACAAAGAAGCAGAATGAACATCAAGATTAAGCTGTGCTGAAGTCTCATTTGAGTTTGAACTTCTTGATTCTTGAGCCAACAAATCACTGACTTTATTTGAGCTTTCTGATATCTGTGAAAGTTTCCAAATGTGATATATTTTCATACTTTATCTCATTAGACTTCTTGAGGTAGGGCCTGGTTTATCTTTATCTCTGACTCCTTGGTTTGAGAATAATTTCTTTCTCATCATAGGTGTTAGTTATGTGATGAAATGTGATGAAGAACCCTATATAACCTGAAACAATCTGTAAATGAGTTCTCTATTGAACGAAGCAGAACAGTAGCTATAAATAAAAAAATATATAGGCAACAGACCCAACTCACCAAGCACACTGAGTTCATATTTATAGTGACTATGCACAATTATTGGTGACTGAAGAACTTAAACCTCAAATTTATCATACATTATCCTTCTCCAGTTTTACTGCACTAACAACTAAAACAAAAAGCTATAAATAAATACCTTTAGCCCTAACCAGAAAGAAGGAAATGTTCCAGAAAGAACAATTCAATCATTTTTATATTAGATAATGGGTTTCAGAATAAGAACAAGAAAATGAAAGTAAACAGAAAAAATGAAGAACAAATTCATAGTGAAATATGAACAGTGGTTCACAAGCATCAATCTTTTATTTTTTTAATTTTGCAAAATGTATAAACAAGCTAAGTCTGCTTCCCTAAATCCTTATTAAAATTTTTGTTTTAGTGTTCCCTGGAAAAGGGAATTTGGTTATCTAGCAGATTATTACAAAAGTTAACTAGAATGGATAATTCATTAAAGTGAGAACCAAATAGCAATGTGGAGCATTAGTTCTATGAGACAAAAACCAGAGTTCTTAATAAGAATCCCATCTTTCTTTGATCTTAATGGGAATTAGAGATTGTGTGTGTGTGTGTGTGTATCTATGTATCTATCTATCTATGTATCTATCTATCTATGTATCTATCTATCTATCTATTTATCTATCTGTATGTCAACTTGCAGGTTAAAATCCATCTTTCCCCAAAAAGTAATTTTAAGCAGCAATAGAAATGAAGGCTAAATATTGGGGGAAAGCATTGTGATGAACTGTAAAATATCTAATGAGAGAGTATGTCACTCTGCAGAATCAATGTCACTGTCACAGCTACTAAGCTATGACATCCATCCATCAAAAATATTTTAGAAATAATTAAGTGGATCATTACAGTATTACTCTATCTCCCCCTCACTATGGGGGCAGACTAAGTAACTCATTATACTAAATTCTTTTAACCCAGTGGAGCCCTCATTTCTATTTTTATTCATCTATTAAAGTCTTACATATTCCTAGTAGTCATATCAGATGAGAATATTGCATGCATCTTCAAGGTGTATAATTAGGAGGCTAAAAACAGATGTCATCCTCAAATAATATGTAGGAAAATGAAATTTCAAATTTCAAATACAGGGCAACTTAATTGTCTACCCTTTGTCTATCCTACCCTAGCCAGGATAGTATCTCTCCTGTTGACTTTTTTTCTGTATGATATTGCAGTCTGCACATTTACGAAAGTCATTGGGCAGACCCTGGTCAGGCACTGTGCTAGATGTTGGGAATTCCAACACAAGGGGTTACATGACTGATACTGCTACTTTCAAGTTTTCTCAAGATAGTACATAGAGGCTACCTTGCAGAGACATTTCCCTTATCTTTTCAGTCTTCATAAAAATGCCAGGAAAGTCCCAATGTTTTAGTCCACAAGCAATTGTTTCTGTGTATTTAATGTCCTGTGACTGATTTTTCTGCTCACATAATGCCTTACACTTCTGAACATAATCCAATTGCTCAAATGAATCACTTTAGATATGTGGCATTTTACTGCCTAATTCCTTTTTCCCTTTCTTCTTTCAATAACAGTGAAGATCCAAGTTGTCTTGAGGGAAAGATAGAATAAAACTGTCTTAATAATATCAGAAACTCAAGCATTCATTTGATTTTCATGCTAAGCCAAAAGGGAAGTTGTCATAGAAATGACTTTTTAAAAAAGATGTTATAGTGAAGTAAAAGACTCTAAAGTAATTCTCCTTCTGTTTGGCTGTGAAGTATTGGTGTAGGCACTGTTACAGGCTTTTTCCCCTTATAAATATTTTAAATTTCATGACTAGATGCGCTTGCTATTTCTCTTAATTGAGGTGTGAGAATCTGATCACTGTAATGACTTAGTACTTCTGACAATCTCAGGGGATTTTCATGCTCTCTCTGCTATCCTTAAAGATGTTGACATTCAATGATTTGATTAATAGAAGGAATAAGTTGATTTCAAATGCATATTTTGAGGCATTTGTGTGGATACAATACAAAAAAATACAAATATTTTAAAAAGATTCCTCTTTTGAGGAGACAATATCCTTTACATTTAGAAATCTATTATCCATAAATGTGTGGATGTCATAGTCATGTGTCTCAGACCTAGACTCTGTTCTCTCCCACTCTTAAAAATAAATGGAATATGGGCCTTTATTGCTCTCTCTTGAATACCTTAGAAGCCGCATAGCTTTAGTCTTGTTTCAATGCTCACATAGTCCTCTGTACATAGCTCTGTGATCACATTTATCAACTGTCAGATTTCCATTCTCATACCTTCTACCAAAATGTGAGTCTCTGTAGAGCAGGGAATATGATTTATTTATTTCAGTGTCCCCAGTACCTAGTGGAGTGTGGTCAAAAAAATTGGAATATTGAATAAGAAAGCAAAAAAGGGTGCATGTAGATGGCAGGGGGAAGGAGGTGAGGAAAAGGGTGTAGAAGAGAGAAATATAATAACTTGTGGGAAAATATTTTAATGCAGCAGGAAACTTTTAGAAACTACATTGTGACATCAACATTAAGAAACTTTTAAGTTTCTTAAAATTTTAATATGATAAATCTCATAAAGGCAAAAAAACACTTATGAGTAGAAAACAACTTCAGGTGCAAAACAGGGTAGCACTAATTTTATTAAACTCTAAAATCATAGATGCTGAAAAAGGCTATATATTATGAAGTCTAAAAAATAATCACAAAAGTAGCATTATGATCTTGGGCTATAACCACGTTTATCCTCAGCATTTATACTTCTTGTGGCTCTTGAAGACAGTCACTCTTTTTTTGCTTAACCACGAGCTGCAATGTGTCTCTTGAATCTTGGGGATGTTATATCTCTTATTCGCCAATAGAATGCAGTATTATGTGACATAGAGTAACATAGAGTGATATATCTATCTAAAAGTTAGATTAAAAAAATGGCTCTGCAGCTTCCACTTTATTTGCTGGTACACTGGAGCCCTGAGCCTACAGGTAAAAGTTCTGACTGTCCTGAAACCAAAATATGGGAAAGGCCATGTAGGAGGGCAGAGCGGACATCTCAGCTGCTCTCCCAGCAAAGCTTCTGTTAACTGTCTTTCCTGTGAGTGAGCCTCCAGGAACATAGAGCTCCATTGAACCTTCATCTAGTTGAAGCCCAGCCCTGCACTAATGACCCCATGCCAGAAATGTCCAGCTGAGCCCTTCCTGATTTTCTAATCATAGAATTGTGAGCAATATGAATTTGTTGTATTTAATCTGTTAACTTTTTGGAGTCATTTGTTATACAGCCTTACTAGCCAGCACACTTTCTTTTATGGAACATGTAGTCAAAACCTACTTATGGCAGTTGAGAAGCAAGAAAGACTGGTTTAATAACACTTTTTCAGATACCAAAAGCAAGTACAAAAGGATTTTCTTAAAAATTTTGAAGGAACTGAATCAAATTATTTCTGTCAGTAACAAGAATAGTTAAGCAGACTATCAGTCACATCTGCATCATTTTAAAAGTTTGGAAATCACTGGGTATTTGGAACAAAGTTTATTGATTTAGAAAGCAATTGGGATAAATGTTTGGTTGGTCTCACTAAAGTACATATCACATCTTTAAACATTTGCTAAGATTCACAGTAATAGTAGTAGTTGAGATACATGTAAACAAGAAAATAAAAAAAAATTTAAAAAACAGGAAAATATCACAGAAAAAGAACAGGTAATATTTTCAACAAAATGCAGTAAAAAAATTAGTTTATCCTTCAAGTAATTTAAAATAAGGTTCTGAAATAGTAAGGCATAATTACAATTTTGGGGCAGATATTTTAAGAGAGGTCAATATGTTAGAAAACAAAAACAGGTTTACTCTCAAAAGGAAGAACTAATAAATATTTTAACCTCCACAAAGTCTTCACGTTGTCTTAAGAATGACTGAGGTTCTTTCCTTTTCTACTGTAGAGAAGTTCAATGTGGAGTTCATGGTATTCAACAGATATTGGAAACAACTACCCTTGGCAAGTCTGCTTCATAAATGTTTTTTGAGGTCTGAAGTAACTAACAATATGGCAGCATCTAGAAGTGAATATAGCATGAATTTTTCCTTCTGGGAAGAACATTAATTCTGAGAATGAAAGTTCAGGACATTTAGCTTTTGTGAATTGGCAGAAAGCCAATGTTCCCCAGGGAAATTTTAGTATATTGGCAATAATTATAACTGTTACAGCTCAGGTTTTACTCATATCATGTGATAAGAAATGGCTTCGCAAAGATATTTAAAGCATTCTCAGGCTTTCAACTTGCTTCAGTCTTTCTTGCTATTTGTTTTTTATGTTTCTTTGGTTCTTCTGCCTAACATTTTTCAGTTTCATTCCCTACTTTGTTGAAAGTAAGATTTTATTTTTATCAAATTTTATATACAAATAAATATTTGCAAAAAATATGTAGTGTTAAAAGATGTAAATTTGACATTCACCTGCTCCCCAGAAACAACTACTTCCAACAAACTTAGTTTATTTTATAGATATTTATCTCCATAATTTAAAAAAAAAAGCCTGTTTTATCTTTTCATCAGCAAAAAGTTCCTATTATGACATAAGGTTTTAGCTCACCATTTCTCTCCTCCTTTACCCTTTAAATTGTCTCAGTCTATTTCAACTTTTAGTAAAAAAAAAGAATTCAGTGTATTCATTATTATGACTAAATAAACATTGTTCATGCTAAATCAAGTAGCATACTACTTTATTTCCTCTGTAGTTACTAAAGCCCTCATTTTGTATTTCACTTGTTTTCTTTGAGCATCTATGTATTCTACACTTTTTAATAGCTCTTTAAAATACTGGTAGTATAATTTTCTTAACAATAACACATGACAGATAGATTGTTAATTCCAGGTGTTTTTCCTAGAAACAGCTGTCACGCAGTGATCTAAGCAGATTGTTCTTTAGGCCAAGTAAACATGTCTTACTTTTTCTGGGAATTATTTTCTTTCATCTTACGAAATGCCTTTAATTCTACCTTTTGTTGTCCTCCCTCCCCATAGTGCTTGTTTATAATTTTAGTTTATATTCAGCTGTTTAAACAAACAAAAAATACCTCAAAAGTTGCTTAAATAATGGACTATTATCTCTTTTAATTTAAAAAGGACATATTAGGAAATGTTTTGAACTGGCACTATGGCTTCATCCAGTATTTAGGCTCCTATTTTGTACCTTACTCATACTTACCTCATGGTCCAAGAGTGTTTCTCAATCTCCAGCCATTATGTCTTCATTCCAACCAGTATCACCAAGGAAGTGTGAATAAAAGGTACCCTTCCTCCCTTAAAAATATTGTTCTTAGGCTTCTTAGTCAACACATAGTTCCTTAGCTATATCATTTTGCAGTGATTTGTGAAATAACTCTTTTTTTTTGAACTGAATATTCTCATAAAAATTTTGAGTTGTATTGTTGTATTATACAAAGTGGGTAAAGGGTATTAGGCAGTGACTACCATATTTTAAGTAATTGACCTCATTGGAAGGGATGGGAATGAATTATAAATGGGCAGAGAGAGAAATCACATTGTGAAGTAAGTTGGGTGCCATCTTCAGCCAACCCCATGGGAAGCTGAGGAACTAAAAAGCTCATTAGATGTCCCTATGGGCATCAGCCTTCATTGATCATTAGACCAAGATCCCTCTGGGAAGCATATAATCTTGGGTGAAGACACTCCCTTAGCTAGGTAATCTTTAAAGAGTTTGATTATTGTCTTTGAAAGCCCTCTACCTACTTTTCAATCCAACCAGTATTACAAGTACTTCTCTAAAGGGAATCTAGAAGGCACAACCTCATTCTTATCACCAACTACATGAGATAGATTCTTCAATATCTTCTTAGCAAAGGCGAAATGGGTAGGAATGCTTGAGTACAAGTTTAAAATAGGATCAAGTGAATACAAAGTAACATTACTGAGACCTATTACAGACTATCCTTAAGTTTTTTGACTATGGTAGAAAATGCAAGGCAAGATCTTACTTGTTATCTTGTTTTACTAAGATCTTAATTGGTGTATTTAAGAATTCATGCTTCTGATACCATTATCTAGAATTTATCCCCTATTCTGAAAACTGGAACTTCCTCCTAGGGAGGTGGAAATGAAATTTAATTCTAATCATAGTATCTTCTTAACAAAAGGTCCACATTCTTACCTTAGGGTGTTTGTGTAGTGCCATTAACACCTTTATATACACACACACATGCACAATATTTCACATGAAGTGTCTTTGTCAGGTGCCCTCATGAAGTCTATGCATGTACTCAAGTCCTTTACATCACCTGAAGACATTTCCAGAGGTCATCATTCTAATATTCTCATCCACGTGTACAGCTTTCACTAACTCTACCATATCTATATGTCATGCTTTTTTATATGCCACTGCACTCCTATGGTTTCTGTTATCTTAAAAATAAAAAAAAATGATTTAAAAAATTTCAATATTATTCCCAGTTCTCTAACTTTCTAAATTAACTGGGTCATCTTAATTATTCAGAGGACTGGTACATGAGGATAGTGAATGAAGAATAAATATACATTTTCTAACCACTTCCTTGTCTATATAATTATTCCTCCAGAAGAACTATTCCAATGGTCCTTTCCAGTCTTGCAGATAAAAGAATATGAGGGGCCCAATGTCCTAGGAAAATGATATTGCAGATGTTATGTGCTTAAGAAAAGATGTCTCTTTGCTAACAGTCATAGATATATGACTCTAGTTGCTAGAGAAAAGGTAAACATGCGTAAGAGCCAAGAATGTTTTGCTTTTCTTCAAGATCCAGTTACTTCCCTGTTGGATTTAAATGTTGTATCCATCCATCTAACATTCACAAGTGTTTTATGATTGGAAAGGGAATCAAAGCCCTAAAAGAATACTGGTGATGAGGAAGTAGAGCTGATTGATGACCCAGGTTCAAAACTCTAGACTTGCATGGGATGACAAAGGCTATGATCAGTACAACTGTCTAGCTATTGGATTACCACTGTGAGGCCCACATTATGGCTACCACTGTGACTTGTCTAGAACTGGCAATAATTAGGGAATCACTGCAACATAACACAGTACATCTCACTTTCCTCCCTCCTGCCCCCGTTGTTGTAGAGACAAAATCAGTAGAGGCAGAAAGCTAGACTATACTGTCAAACCAATCTGATTTTTAATTTTTCCATGCCTACTGTTGGAAAGAAGAATGGGCTGTTTTCTAACAATGAAAGCACCAGTGTCTTAAATAATTTAGAGTTAAAATGTGATCTCTAAAAGGAGGTTTGGAGCTTCTTATGTGGAAATTGCAATACTTTAAAAATATCATAAATATGACTTCTATGGACTGAATGTTTTTGTCCCCCAGCATTCAATATGTTTTAACCCTAAGTCCCAAAGTGATTGTATGTGGAGCTTGCTCTTTTGGGAAGTAATTAAGGTTAAATGAATTCCAAAAAGTGAATGTTCTTATAAGAGGAGATACAAGAAGGCCTGTTGTTCTCCTCTCTCTCTCTCTCTCTCTCTCTCTCTCTCTCTCTCTCTCTCTCTCTCTCTCTCTCTCTCTCTCTCTCTTTTTTGCTCCTCTGTATGTGTTCTCTCTCTCTCTGCCACGTGAGAAGACAGTGAGAAGGTGGCCATCTGTAAGTCAAGAAAAGAGCTCTCACCAGGAACTAAATCAGCTGGACCTTTAATTGTGAAATTCTAGCCTTCAGAACTGTGATAAAATGAACCTCTGTTGTTTAAGCCCTCCAGTTAATGATATTTTGTTTTGGCAACACAAGTAGACCAAAATAGGCTTTATTTATACACCAAGCTAATCAAATATATCATAATAACCATATTAAAGATAATAAATAACGTCTAGGCTAGATGAATAGGGGTTAAATGGGATTGGAGGGTTAAATACCACAATCATAAAGATTCCTGTCTTTTATTTATAAGGCTCCCCCACACATGGAAGTCACACAGAAGAATTCTAAAGAAAAAAAATCTGAGTCCTGGTGATCTTGTTACTAAAGTTCAGCTTTAATTGGATGCAGTTGAAGTTGGACATCTATTACTCTTGGATAGCTAATATGATATTTTTAAAAACCATGCAGGAAAAGGCAGCTTTTCTTTTTGGTTTGAATATTTTGCATGTAAAGATCTAGATTTATTTTTTAAGAATATACATCTTTCTGCAATGACACTCATGCGTGACAATTTTTCTAAATGTCTTTTTTCTTCATTCTTCAAGAAATGAAATGCATAATAAAAAAATCAACTGAAGTCAATGGTCTCTAATTCAATTCTGGAATGATTAAATAACGAAAGCAAAGTGATAAAATGCTTCTGCTATGAAAAAAGCCATAAAAAAGATTCTACAACATTTTTTTTTTTCCTTTTACCCAAAGATGAACTCTGTCTTTACTACTTACAAGGGACACAGCTGGTAACCAGACAGCACACAGAGTGAAAGGGGAAAAGACTATTTTGGAATCAATGCACTGTTTCGCTGATGTTTCAGCCAGGTTCCTTTTTAATTCCTCACCTCTTTACCTTAGTGACAGCTGATAGTGACATCATGAGATTTACCAAGTTTAGGTATAAGTAATTTTTACTCATTTCCATGAAGCACTGGAAGACGGGATTTTGATTCAAACCCAATTTCTTAATGAATTGAAAGGTTTAAGCACTAGAATATATCTTTTGAGGGATATTTTGAAAATTAGACCTTACCAAGGGAAATAAAAAAGCATTCACTCAAAGCTCTGAGTAAAGTGTGACCTGCTCAGTTCCCTCCATGTGGCAAGGTCATAAATTTTAAATCAACTGGCTATGAGTTTGCTATCACTCTATAGCTTTGAGTATGCTTGTTTTCCTTATTTATAAAGTATGGTAGGATAATAGTGAGGCTTAAACAAAAACATACTAAGAATAAGTTTAGGGCCTCCCTGGTGGCGCAGTGGGTTAAGCAACTTCACTATGAAGCAAACCGCAACCACTGCAGCACGAGTTTGATCCCTGCTGCCGGCCAGAGAGGGGACCCACATGGTGCAGCAGACCTCTCCTGCTGTGCCCGCTGCTCCCCTCAGCAGTGTACTTCCATTGATCTGCCTGTTCTGCTCCCGCTCTGTCTGTGGTGAATCCTCTCACCCCCCACATCTCTGGCCTGTACCCCAGTGCTTGTATGCATAAATAAAAATAAATCTTTAAAAAAAAAAAAGAATAAGTTTAGCACAGGGCTTGACACCTGCTGCTGCTGCTGCTGCTGCTGCTGGTGGTGGTTCTTTTGAGGGTGAGAAGCATGCTAAGGCAAGAGTAGAAAGAGCTTCTCTCCTGTCCTGGGTTTGTCATATCCTCTAAACAGCAAATACAAGAAAATGTTCATGAAACCTCTACCATGGTCTGACTCTCCGTGAGACACCTGGCATGATGTGACGCCTGGTTCACCGTGCTTATAGCCTAGTCGTGAGGCAGATATTAGACTGAGAATAAATATAGAAATGCAAATAAGAACATGCTCTCTACAGGAAAATCATGGTGCTGTGGGAGAATAAAGACTGAGCGTGAAGATGCACCTGTCTGAGGAAACATTGCTGAGACCCAGAGAAATAAAATGTGGTAACAGGCAAGTCGTTTGGGGACGAGCATGCCAAAACGGAGATAGCACATGCAAAATATGTGCACCTGGAGAACAGTAGAGAATGATGGAGCTGAATTTGGTGAGGGGTGGAGAGGAGCGCTGTCATGTGAGGGGGAGACAACTTGTCAAAGAAAGAACTTCTCCTAACTGTGATGAAGTCATTTTTTTAAAATTAAGGTAACATTAGTTTGCAACATAGTATATTTTTAATCAAAAAGCGACATAATAGAGTTTACATGTTTTAAATAACACTGACAACTTTGTGGAGAACACAGGGATGTAGGAGGACAGGATGGTGATAACTTAAAAAAGAAAAAAAACAACTATTGTATTATTCCAGGCAGGGTATTGTTGTAGTATGTGGTGTGTGTGTGTGTAATATACTGATATATATCTTCAGCTGCATGTGTATTTATAATAATTATGATAATAGTAGTATGTAATATAGCAGACAATTTATTAAATTATTAATTGCAAATGTATTATGCCAATCAATGTTGAGAACCCTCTTATAAAGTAGATGCTATTTCATGTATTGCCTGTTTTGATAAACCAAAGTCAGAAAAGTAAAATAACTTTTCCAAGGTTACCTAGGCTCAAAGTAGTGTTTTGGGGACTTAATCTTGTATCTATCTTGATTCTAAGGTCCAAATCCTTAAAGCTCTAGCCATTCTATGCTCACAATAGCAAGACTCTATTTGCCACCTGATCTAGAGACTACATCTGGCTGCATCCTTCTGTGCTGGTATCAGTGCTTCTCTCCAGCTTCTGAAACATTAAGCTACAGAGTGACCGCAGGGACAGTGGCTGTGCCTGCAGCATCTGTCTAGAAGCAGCTGCAGTAACTTTCAAACCTTTCCCAGTATCAGTGTCACCGGCAGCTCTAGGAGCACTCCTCAAGAGTGCTCTAGTGTTTCATAATAGTGGCCTTTATAGAAAGTGAGAGGAATTACCAAAGCTTTACCCTCATTGCATTAGGAAAAGCAGAATGGTAATTGCTTTATATCCTGGGGTACTGAAGATTATCAAGCAGAGGAATTGGAATCAGTGCTCTGAAAGGAAAGTGGAAAATCAACCAAACCATCAGTATTTTAACTAGAGGAGCAGGGTGCACAATCTGAGTCATATAGGGTGGGTCTGTAGATACAGAGCGGATCACAAGGAGAATATGATTTCTTTGGCAGGAGTAGGGGACAGAGAATAGACTGACAGTATAAAGGTCTAGACTTCACTGCAGAAATCAAGCATGGGATAACATATCAGATGTTCGAGATTGGAAAGTGCTGCAATAATTGGCATCACTCTTGAAAGATTTCTTTATGCAATTAAATGCATCATCTTATTTAATTCACTCTCACACTAATGCTTACTTATTTGCATTACCCAGATAATCAGTGCTGAGGTAAGGAAATTATATTTGTCTGCCTCCCATGTTGAACTCAAATACTATATTCTCTTGACACAAAGAGGAAAAGAGGTGCCTGGATTTACAATCAATCCTCTCTATGATTCTTATCTCTGACCTAAAGTGGGGAAGGAACCCATAAAAGAGAGTATAGAAGAGAGGAGAATACATTACCTCTGTGGGTTTTAGAATGACCTGTCTTTAGGCAACAACCACTCTGGCTGAGAGATTAAAGTGAAGGCTGCAGAGCTTGACAAACAGCACAGGCAAATCGCAAAAGCTGTATCTCTAGTGACAGAATGAGGTTTCTTGGGAGTTATTGCAGATCCCAGACAAACGATCATGTTTTGAATCATGCATGGATAATAATTAGAATGATGAGATTTCTGTTCTAACTGTCCCTTTCTTTAGTTTGACATATTGTACAGAGGGGTGGAAGGGGATTTACACTAGAGCTTAGAAATATTAACATGTGAGAGATGTCACACAGTTAGAATTTAACTGATTGCCATTTAGTCAAGGGATCTTATTTCTAGTAAAAGAATCAGAGGCAGAAGGAACTTCTAGATCAAAGACTAATAGGGTTTAAGGAGGACGAGAAGATGAAGATTTGGGGGCCCATGGAGGAGCAGTATCTCCTTAATTAACTTGAGATATGACTGGTTGTCACAGTATTGCTACCGTAATGGTTTATGCCCTTGATTTAATTATTTGCCACCAGCCTTTTGGTGACAAAGGGAATGAAGCAATTCAGGAAACAAAAGAAGTAAACAATGAGCTAAGAATTCCATCCATCCAAACCAATTAGAAATGACTTTGTTTATAATAGAAGTGCAGAGCTAGGATAGTCTGGGTAGCCAAACTGGGAATTCAACTCAACTTTATTGTAATCACTATATATATAAACACAAGACTCAGAGAGAAAGTTAAATAAGTTTTTTATTCCCCTTTCTGTTCTTTAGAGTCGGAGAACAATTTAACTATTTAGCCTTGGTTATATTTAGTACATAATACATTTTCTTCAAAATTTCATTTCTTATCTGCCTGGACTTTAATTAACAAATAACTCTACTTTTGTAGCTAACATAAGAATTATTTGAGTTTATAAAGGATTTCTCAATGTAAAAAATCACCTATAAGAATTTTAATGTTTCACGACAAATACTTTTATCACTGAACATCATGACAAGAAATTACTTAACTACTGTATTCATATTTATATACACATATGTAGGGACACATATACATGGGACCTTGGCCATCAGTGACTTCCAGACAACTTTTGCTTGGTAACTTTTATTGTCCTGAGATTTTTAATGAACACAGATAGTGTTTTGTGTAGGTGCATCTTACATGCCCAAACATGTCTGGGCAGGTATGTCAAAACTTTTCCATAAATTTTGAGTTAATCTTACTATCGCCTCATCATTTCTCTTGATTGTAAAAAGGAAAGACCATGCTTTACCATTCAGCAGGAAAATCAAAAGGAATAGAATGGCAAGCTGTTGCTCCTTTTCCATATGGGTAACAACAATACAATTGGAAGAATAAGTACGAATTAGCTAAATGAAAAGCTCAATCTGTGATTGTTGAACAGTTTAATTTTAGGGCAAACTGGAATGTTTTCCAAATCTGTAGAGACAGAAAACGAGAAACTCAGAAAGTCTCACATGCATAATGTGGTCAATTAGTTCATTGTATGTCTCAGTGGGAACATCAGTTATTGATTTAGAAGAAATGTTAAGAAAGATCCCAGTTAAAAATTAAGTATTTGATTATTTCTACCTACCTTTCTATGAAAACAAAATGCTATTCTTTGGTTTAAATAATTCTTTAGCTATATTCATTAAGAGAATGTTATCAAAATATATTTTGAATTAGGTTTGTCAAGTGAAATATTTGTTGAACATTTTACAAAACTCATTCTGCATACATATTGCTATGAATTGAACAGTGGGAGAACTTACTTCTGCCTGGGTCAAATAGCCATATTAAAAACCAGATAAAGAGTGGTTTCTAAAAACTTTCTGAAAAGATTTTAAATATTCTGAACATGTCCTCTCTGCCATATTAGTAAATACACATAGAAGAAAAATAATTATTTTTTCCCTTAGAATCATCATTTACTAATCTAATAACTCATAGCCCATTCTGTTTCTGGAATAAGATAATGAATTTCCCACATGCTTATCAGAATATTTTTTTCAAGACTATCACATTACCTGCAGTCTCCCAATTTCACTTTCACTCCTTATTATTTGAAGACTAATACCAGAACAAAACAATCTAATTTGCAGTTTTTCTTGGTACTCCAGGTTATAATTTGACTATGTCATAGATTATGTACTATTTTGTGATTATGTACTATTGCAGACAACTCAATTATTTTGAATTCAGTTCTCTTTTCACCAATGTTCTATCCAGCTTTCTGTGATCTGAGTCTCTTCCTTATAAGCATTGAAAACACAAACATGACAAAGAAAAACAAAAACAAAATAACAATTGAATAATTGAACATTCCCTTTATCTTGGTGATTTTCATTCCTTCT
This sequence comes from Galemys pyrenaicus, assembly GCA_019455555.1. Taxonomy (NCBI): domain Eukaryota; kingdom Metazoa; phylum Chordata; class Mammalia; order Eulipotyphla; family Talpidae; genus Galemys; species Galemys pyrenaicus. The sequence goes on along the minus strand of JAGFMF010011395.1, from coordinate 3,463,812 downwards.
GACTCTCTTCCTTGGGCTCCAGCTAACTCTTGTGAATACAAGAGACCCAACTTTTGGAAAATGAGATTCCAGCCTCTTCTCTAATCCTCCCCTCGAAGAAAGTAATTTTGATAAACAAATCTAGGCCAACTATATTTATCTTGGTAATTCCAATATCACCTTCTGAGATAGTTAATCCTTATGACAAAAATGTGTTCCACCTGAAAGCAAACTTCCTGACCAAACTCACCTAGTATATTTTAATACACACAATCTCTGATGTTAATATGTGCAGATTTTCTGAATCAAATGTAATCTGTTAGTTGTCATCATGATATTAGGAGAGCAGCATGCTAAAACTGGCAGGAATTCTAAAAAGTATTCTTACTTAGAAAAATTTTATTTGGAAATTGTTTCCTATTGGCTATTATAAAAGGGGTAAGTACATTTTAACAGGGATAAATATATTGGAAATTCTTAGTTACACTTGTGTATTATAATCTTTTAAGGACTAAGTAGGCATTGGGTTAAGTCCAAGTGGGATTTTATTTGCATTTCTGATTCAGGAAGGAATATATTTTTTATATAATGATCAACACTGTTTTCCTCCATCCTTAAAGAAAATATTTTAGTTTCACTTATGAATTATTGTTCTCCCTAAAATTTACTCTGACCTTCAATATTGCACCTGATCTGATAAATCATTTAACTGCAACAGTGAAATAAAATGAAGCCCTCTAGAATTTCCTGTGTGACCTTAGGAGGTTAAAAAATGCCCAATATTCTGCTCATAATTCTTCTCAGAAAGGTTTTTACCTCTTAAAACACAAATATACACAGCCTATGGAATATGTAACCAATTGTACAAAATCCTAACAATAATAAAGAAAAATATACTAGTAAATTTGTGAAATTAGAATTAAGAAATAATCTCAGATATAGAGTTAATTATCTCTACTAATTAGAATCAGTATTTTTTATTAAATAAATATTTCACTAGAATTTAAAGGAAATTTTGGCTCTAGTGCTCTAAAATAAATCAAAATTAAAATTAGACAATAGGACTACCCCTATGTGACTTCTGTGGGAAAAAAAAAATTGTAAAACCACAAATCTCTTTTGTATCTCTTGGGATAGTTACTCCAATTTACTCCAATTTCTCCAGTTCACAAATGGTAATGCTTTACATATTAGGCATAAAGTAACTATTTTTTTCAGGATAATGTAAGCTACCTTTGAGAAAATAGACTTATGATGTTAATAGTTTGAAATTTATCCTTAGTGTTCATTAATACATTGAGACTAGTTCTGACTAGATAGGCATAAAGTCTACTCCATCTTCCAAAGAGAGAAATCATTTATGTACTCAAACCTATTAATCTACTTGGCATGACTGTAATATTGAATATTCACACCCATTACAAAATTGTGTTCTACTTTAGCAAAAACAAGGTGAGTCTATTTTATATATTATGCCATTTTTTAAAACTAGGACATAAGTTCTGATGAGTTTAAGTAATTTTATTAATGCCTTAACAAATTATAAAACTTCTCTCCATTGTAATAGTTCATGGACTCTAATTTCTTAAATTTGAAGCTTCATACTAGAAGCAGTTCTGTGTATTTGCTTCAATGGTATACATACAATACCTAGCATATTACTATAACTTAGCCAGCATTTATTAATTTTCATGCTAAAGTCACAGCTACCACAGAATTACTTGTGTTTCATTTTCACCAAAAAATATAGTATAGGATGATAATTTTTTGCAGCATTCAGTAACCTTTTCCAAGTCTGTGATTTCATAGAATAATTGAATTTAATATACAGGAAATTTTTCAATATTATATACTCAGTTACTTCATATGTCTCTGTTTCCCATGCAATATAATTTTATTGTAAATCCTTGACATATTATTATAATCAGAATGACAGTGGTTGAAAATAAATTTTTGATGGATAGGATATCAACTCTGAACAGTTAGGAATATGTCTGTGTCCTATTTTCCCTTCTTTTTGCTAAATATTTTGGTGTATCTAATGGTTTTTCAGCTGCAGAACATACAACAGGAATAAAATCAAGGGAACTACCTGCATCAATATAAATGACATGAACTAATTATAGTAATAAATCAATTTAAAATTCATTTAGTAACTACCAAAAAACACTTTCAATTGGTCAGTTTCCTGAAACAACATCAAATTTTCATACATATATTTTCTCAGTTTCTACTATCTGTCTAGCACCTAAACTGTTTGTGGAAGATTTTCATTAATTAGCACCATAAATTTCAAATGTAAGCTTAATATTAATATTTATTTGGAAACTTCCATCCCAGGTCATAAATAGAAAATAAACATACAATTAAATATTATGAAAACAAAATTACTAACTACATTCTACTCTAGATAGGAATCCAGAGTCAAGTACTATCTGGATGGTATAAGATATATTTTTGTTTTTCTTTTTTTAATATTTATTTATGCATGCAAGAACTGGAATACAGGCCAGAGGTTTGGTGTAAGGGGTGCATGAGAGGATTCACCAGAGACAAAGTGGGGAACAGAACAGGAAGTTGATTTAACACTGCTGAATGGAGGAGCTGCGGGAGAGATAGGAGAGATCTGCTGTGCCATGTGGGTTAGCTCCATGGCCAGGGATCTAACTCATGCTTCAGTGGCTGTGGATAGCTTCATAGTGCTGCGACTTAACCCCTTGGGTTACCAGGGAGGCCTATTTTTCTTTTTAAATAAAGTTGTGTTTAAGTAACTTTGGTTTATAGCAGTATACAAGTTTCAGGTGTGCAGATTTATAATTCAGCATCTATGTAATTTGATGATCATCAGCAAAAGTCTAGCTCCCAATCATCATCATACAGTTGACCTTCTTTATCCATCTCGCTCATTCTCCTCTAGTAACCATCAAGTTGTTTTCTGTCAATGGGTTTGTTTTGTTTTATTTGTTCATTTGCTTTGTTTGGTCAGAGCCTGCACATGAGAAAATTATATGGTATTTGCCTTTCTCTATCTGATTTATTTTACTTAGCATAATACCCTCAAGCTCCATCCATGTTCTCACACATGGCAAAATTCTGTCTTTTTTTAGAGTTGAGTAGTATTATTCCATTTATGTAATGGAATTCTAATCTATATGAGACATATATGTGCTGTATTTATCATAACTTCTATACTTATCCATTTATCCATTCATGGACATTTGCATCATTTCCATATCTTGGTTATTGTAAGTAATACTACAATCAATATGGGAGTTCATATATTTTTTTAATTAGTGTTTTCATATTCTTTCATATTTCAGAGGTGGAAAAGCTGGGTTATATGTTATTTCTATTAATAATTTCTTGAGAAATCTCCACACTGTTTCCACAATGGCTGTATGAGCTCTGATGGGATTAGTTCACATTCTTACCAACTGTGCCTTTTCTTCACATCCCCATCAACACTTGTTTCTTGTAATACAAATTATTACTGATCTTTTCTTACTTATCTCACTGATGTAGAAAGTGATTCCTATCTCAGAAAATTTTGGTGAAAATTAAATGTATTAAAGTTGTCGTTTTTCCTCAGACTGATACACAGATTCTGCTTTCCTACTCAAAATATCTACAGATTATTTTTATTTTGGGAAACTGATAATCTCATTTTAAATTTTATATAAATTTCAAGGAAATTTATATGGAAATTGGCCAAGGCAATTCTGAAAAAGGAGTCTTTCACTGACTAGTAAACCTGTATTAGTTAAGATAGTGTATACTGGGGCAATGATAAACAAATATTGATGGGACAAAATATGGGACTAGAAACAAATCCTTATGTATTCAGCTGCCTAAAATATAGTGAAGATTGCACTGCAATAGGAAAGAGATAATCTTCTCATTAAATAATACTACATCAATTGGATATCTATGTAGTAGATATGTATTTGGATCTTTAGGTATATGGGAAAAAAATCAATTCTAGGTGAATTGATGATGTAAATGTGAATAAGGAAACAAAGCCTATAGAATACCATCCTTGTGATTTTGGCACAGGCAAAGATTTCTTAGGGAGAAAACAAAAACCACTTACCATATTCTTTTTTTTATAGAAATTAAAATAAAATTGTATTAAAATCCAGAATTTCTGCCCATCCAGAGACTGATTATGATGTCTAAAAGCAATACACTGACAGGAAAAAAGTATTTATAAAAATTCATAATATATTTGTCTGACAAAGGAGTTGTATATATAATAAATAAACTACTACAGATCAATAGTAATCCCTCACAAATTACACAAGTTAATAGAAAAATGTACAAAAAGACTTGTCTGCTTTCAAAAGAAAATACATGAAAAAATGTTGAACTTCATGAGTCATTAGGGAAATGAATACCAAAACACCCAGAGTGGAAGATGACACATTTCTGATACAAATGCATAACAAAAAACTAATAACCAGAATATATGAAGTATTCCTGAACAGCAAATAAATAAGACAGATTACACAATATGAAAGCACAAAAGACTAGAATGGACATTCACAAAGGAAGAAATCCAAAGAGTTTATTGATATGTGCAAAGGTGTTCAACTCCTTCAATCATCAGAGAAATACAAATTAAAATCCACAGTGGATATAACTACAGAATTAAAGTCTAATAATAGTAAATGTAAGGAAGAAATAGGAACAACAGCCACTCTTATTACTTGGTATGGAAGTTTAAATTAGTGCAACCACTTCTGAAAATATCAAGGTGTTATCTATTAAAGGCAAGGGTATCTGACAACTTAGTACCTCTAGGTATGTACATAATCCCATCCACATGTACAAAGAACACATGAATTCTCATTACAACATTGTTTAGGATGGTTAATAATTGAAAACACCTAATTTCCTTGAACAGTAAAATGGGTAGATAACTTTGTCATACAACAGAATATTATAATGCAATAAAGCTAATGTACTATGCTATAGGCAACATGTAAGAATCTCAGAGACTCATGAAATAAATTTCAAAAATCACTATTGTTTTCTCCAAAAACAACTACAAACTACATGTTAACATATATGTCATAAAATTTTTAAGAAAACAGTAAATTTCTCTGGAACCATCACCATGAAATCAGGATGGCATTACCCCTTAGAGGTAGAAATTTGAGGTCAGCAGGGCAGACAGGAACTTCTGGAGTGCTGCAGGTAATGTTCTCTTTCTTTAACTTGGATGCTGCTCAGTAATACTTGTTTTGTAATTACTTATTAAGCTGTAAACATTTCCTGAAGATGCTATATTTCACAATTTTTTAAAATTGAAAAACAAAAAGTAAATAGGGAAAGTTGAAAAGAAAGAGAAATAAGTGAGGATAAGAACCTATTTTGTTGGTATGGAATCGTGGCAAAGACATGGTTCACTAGGTAATCCAGCTCCTCAGTATGGCTTCTTTATTGGAAGCTTGCCCAGAGTATACTCTATATTTCTTTATCCCTTCTGAAATAACTAAAATGGAAAAACTGAAAAGTATCAAAAAAGGAGATGATATGGAGTGACTGGATTGCTCAGAAAACATGGGCGTAATGTAAATTCACATATAACCACGTTGGAAAACTCTCCTACCAGAGTTGATTATAAACATACCTATGACTCAGCAATTCCACTCATAAGCAAATACACAACAGAAATGTGCTCACATATTTATCAGAAGATATTTACTAGAATATTCATAGTGCATTATGATATAGTGCACTATTCTTAAGAGCCCAAACTGGAAACTGTACAAATGGACAATAATGGAATGAAAGGTAATGGAATAGATAAATAAATGGTGATATTTTTAAATGATGGGATACTAGTCTGTAATAAAAAGGAGTCATCTAAAATTACATACAACAATATGGATGAATCTCATATGCATAACATTAAGCAAAAGAAGTACACACAGATGTGTCTATATATATATATAGTACCTTAACAGGCAAAAGTAACTGCATGATTAGAAGTTAGGAAAAAATTACACTTGAGCAGGTGGAATTGGAAGGGAGCACAGTGCAGTTCTTAAGATATTCTGTTTCTTCATATGGGTGCTATTTTAAAAAGTTCCATTTTTTAAAATCATCACAGTAAACATTTATGCATGTTTCTGTATGGATATATTAAACTTCTCTAAAAAATTTTAAATGGAACTTTTATATATCTATATAAGAGTGTATATGGCTCTCGAAATCTTTAGTTATTATTATTGTGTTGTTGTTCTTGATGTTCTTACCTACAAAAAGCAATAAACCTAAGTCCTGCTTCTCGTGTATTAAAAAAAGTTTAATTAACAAATGTTAGAAAGACAAGAAGATCAGCACCATATTGAGGCTATTTCACTAATAATGGAAAAATTAAAAATAATTGAAAAATGTGCACTTTCTTTTTATGAGTCAATGAATTTAGTACTAAGTCCATGACTACCGTAGCATACATCCGTCAATGTGAGGAACACAATTGACCAAAAAATTTAGCTAGTTTGAGGAGACTGTTGACACCTTATTCATCCTGAAAGGGTCTTCACAGTGAGCTTCCCCTCCTAACCAGATATGCTCTTTATTTTTCTTGAGGCTTGTTTAATGACCATTTAATTTTAAAATTCATCAAATAATATTGGCTTCTGGAAACTTCTATTCAATGGTTACCTGAATACTTTCAGAATGGTAAAGATCAGTTTTAGCTCACCCTGGAGTTTACTCCCAAGAAGAAAGAGAATGACCCTTTATCTATAGAATATAAGGAATTCTCCCACATCTTAAGGAAAGATTGATATTTCTTCTGATTCCTTCATGCTTATTGGAAATAAGAGTTGTTACTACTATTAAGAGGGAAAAGTAGACCTCATGAATGACTGTGACTATGGGATAATTAATTGAATAGAGTGAAAGATTATGTGATTTCTTTTGTCTATTTATGTCTGTCACAGAATCCACCACTTAATTTCTTTCACTTCCTGATTCCTCGGCTCACTGGTTCTATATTCATCCATCTCTTACTATTGTAGTATTCTGTTGGCTAGCACTGTTAATCACTTTCCCCGTGCCAGGAACAATAATAAGCAATTTTCATAAGCAACCTCATTTCATGCTCAAAATATTCCTATATGACCTACATCATTTTCTTCCTTTTATTGATTGGGGGAGCTGAAGCATAGAGAGGATAAGTGAATTTTTCAAAGGTCACACAGCCAGAATGTGTTGGAACCAGAACAGCAACCTGGAGACTCTGCCTCTAAGCATTAAATTTACTGCCTAGACAATGACCTTCAACTTCCCAATGTTGAACATTTACCAGAATTTTCTTCACGAAGAACAGGAACAGTTGTCATATATATTTCTATGAAGGATCCAGTAAATTATCCCAGGAGTAACAAGAGATCTAAAATCTATTTATCAATGAAAATACCAGATGTGAGAAATGGGAGAAAGAAAATAAAGCATACACCCATGTTATTACTTTGAATTTGACAGGCGATCCCGAGATGTATGAAGAGGGTTAATTCCAAGATGTTGTGATTTGGGAGAGAAGTGAAGACAAGCAAAGTGAAATAGACTGACAATAACCAAGATTTTGTGCTCTCCTTTCTACTCAATTCACTTCTATATTTCTGAAGTTGGTTACGACCTGTATTTCCTTTTCATAAGAACTATAAATGAATCTAATAAATGTGAGGTCAGAAAAAAAAGTAATTTTCACCACCTTAGAAATCTCAGTAAAATCACTGAAGTAATTCTAAGTCTCCATATCCAAGATGACATTTTGGATTCCAAGTCTCCATTTCCATGATGACATTTTGGATTCCTTGATTATAGCCCTGTTATTAGATCAATTCTTTCAGAAAACAAAATAAAATAAAAGACCTGCTTACTAAGTAAAATAGTTTAACAGAGGTGTCTCTCCTCTAAGGAAAGTATGAGACCCATTACTGATTGTAATATATAGTGGGATCAAGTCTTAGGAGGAAAACAAAGACAGTGCTTTGAGGGCTGCCTTACCAAGTTGTTTTAAGTTTCTAATGTTCTACTTTATGGATATTATATTATGAAGGTAGAAAAATGAATTAAGAGTAAAGTCAACTGCATTTTATGTCACAGAGGTTATATGAAGGGAAACCACATTGTAATGAAAGCAATCAAGTAATGAAAGTAACCCTAAGTTAGATCATTATATATACAGATCTCATGTAATGACTGAATATGAAAATATTGATATCTTTCCAAATAGCCCTCACCTCTTATTCTAGCAATAATAAGATACAGTACCTTGTGCCTAAATTTCTTCCCAAAATTTCTTCCAAATCATGAATTTTCAAGGAAGTTAATTTTAAGTTTCTGAGTTTTGTTGATAAAAAACAAAGTAAATATCAAAAGCATAAAGAGAACCTCCTCAGGTATTGCTTCCTTGAAAATAGAAGGCATCCATTTATTTAAAAAAGTGTAATTCTGTGTGAATTATTCAGTATACACTCATGTATTATTAGTACTACAGGGATCTTAGAGAACTCTTAGTTCAAAGGTTTTCAAACTATATTCTATGGAGTTCTGGGATCCTTACATGTGCCAGGGGCCTGCCCACTCAGCTTCTCACTTCTGCTTCTGCTAGACCAGTGATAATTTTACTCTTTTATGTAATGTTTCACTTGAAAATAAAGAATTCTACTTAAAATCATCAGACAGTCACTCTACACCCTCATTTTACCAATAAAATTACAGGCTCCCACGATGTGAAGCCTTCACCACAAAGACGCTGTTTGGCAGTGGATCCGAGCCTCCGTGTCTTTTTTACTCCAGTGTAACTCTTCATAGAACTAAGGAGATTGATCCTATATGAGAATGTTTATAATTTAAGTTTTAAGGCTCTGTTGAAGAAAATAACTGAGTGAATTTTCCAAGCTTAGATCCAGTGTAGATGGACAAATATTAGTTGTTTCAGAAAAAAGGAAATACTTGGTTATTTTGATAAATTTGGTAATTCAAGAAAGTTTGAAAAGAAAAATTGAGAGAGAAATAGGGAAGGAACTTATTTTGATGAATATGGCTACATTTGGGGCTGATGACCTCAAACCTGTTTTTCCATTAAGCCATTAAAATATGAAAGTTTCCTTTTACCTAATACCAGTGGAGCATAAACATTTGATAATAATTGTTTTTAAATGTGTGTTGATTCTCTTATTTTTTTAAGATTTATTTTATTCTTACATATGCATACAATAGCTAGGGTGTAAGCTAGAGGTATGGGGAAGGGGAAGAAGGGGTTAGAGGATTCACTAGAGAGGACAGCAGAACAGACAGATCTACTGAAATACTACTGAGGGGAGCAGCAGACAAGACAGGAGAGGTCTGCTGCTCTATGTGGGTTAGCTCCCTGTTGAGGGATCAAACTTGTGCTGCAGTGGTTGCTGATAGCTCCATAGTGCTGAGACTTAACCCTTTGCACCACCAGGGAGGCCCCTGATTCTCTTATTTTTAAATTCAATGCATCCTTTCCTATGTGTATGATGGCATTTAGTAAACTGAATGACACACTTTTCTTAAAATAATTTATGGAAATCTAATGTAACCTGAAGACATAGCCTAAGTTTGGACTTCTTGACAGAATATATCTAAAGAAGTAATTTGAAATTAAATTATTCAAGAATTTCAAGGACTGTTGTTATATATTTATGAATTAGGATTCAATTTCATTGAATAGGGCAGTGTTGCTAAGCTTGCTTTGTAAATCAAATAGCCTAATTTGTGCTTATTATAATTCCTTTCATATCACATTGATGCTATTTCTTTACTTGTTTGTCTCTCCTCTAAAGTTGCAACTTCTTTCAGGGCAAGAACCTTACCTCTTACTCATCTATTTTCTATATCTAATATCACTCATAGGCACATGCCATTAATATTTATTTAGTGCCTGAATGAATAAATATGAATGACTCCTCAAACTGAGCTTTTGGGTCACATGAACACTCTGATTTCTCTCTGTCTAATTGTCTTGAACATCCTCACTTCAAGGTAACTTGATTGCAAAAGTCAAATAATAAATCTAGATTTCTTCCTCACTCCTCTCCATAACATTCTGGTGACTTCCAAACACTATTGAAAACCAATTTCACATTTACTCAAAATCATCTCTAAGGGTCCAGAGGGGTCAAATTCCAACTCAAAGGATATATTAAAAAAACAAATAAATAAGAGGAGTATATTGTTGATTTACCTTGCACATCTTCATTTTCCATTTAAGAAGCAAACATACGAGTACAGTCATAGAAGTACACACACACATGCATGCAAACACACACACAGGAATAAAGCGGGCACTTCAACTTGTTAAGTTCCTGACAGATTATTTTTATAGAAAAGTAATAGATATTAACAAACACTTACATAAATGCTAACCACTATATCAAGCATTTGCATATTTCTTGATCTTCACAACATTCTTCTAAGTTCCACCATTACCCACATTGAATAGCTGAGGAAATTGGTGTTTGAGAGGTTAATGAGTTGTCTATAGCTCATGCAGTGAAAGGTGATGAATCCGCTTACATCTGATGCCTTCAATGTAATCTAGTTTTGCTCATTTTTTATGCCTCTATCAAAGGGGCTGATTCAGTGCAGGAAAGGAGGAAGGTCCTATAATGACAGTCAAGTCACAGGCCCCCCAATCCTTTGCTTTTTGCTTTCTCCTCATGGATTTCCATGACTCTATAACATCATAGAAAAGAATATTTTTGTGCATTGGAGAGATCCCCCATTGGAACTTTAATCAAAGCCCAGGTAAACCAGGGTTTCTTCGTCCCAGGTACTCTCTCTTCATATCACAGCCCTCTTCTTTCTCATAGGTAATTCAGTGTAGCTTCCTTTGAAACAGTCATCTTTTTTTAATTTACAAATGTAAAGGATCAGTGAAGTGTGAGAGCAAAATGGATATAAAAATACAAGAACATATGCAGCAAGTGCTGAAAAGAGTCAGACAATACAATGTTTCTCAGCACGAGGCCTGCTCTGTCGCATTACTACTTGGGACATCTGTGCCTGCATCAAGCTGTCTCAGAGAAAGGCTTCAAGCCAAACCATCACACAGACCTCATTCTCCACACATAGCTGTGGCAACTCTGCTATTCAGAAGCACCTGGCTACAAATACAGCTTGTTCACTGATGCTTCAAGGAGCATCAGAAATATACACTGTTCCCATCTAATAGCACCTTTGCAATCTCTCCACAGCAAGGACTCTGTATGGCTCTTTTAATCTTCTCGCCCTCTGTAGGAAATAAGAACTCTGATTTCTCTTCCCCTCACAAATTAAATTGTAATACCAGGTAGCAACAGGGCAGGGCCAGCTGAATAAAATTGATGACAAAAGCAGCCAGAAGGATCACAATGTCCTTAACTGTGTTCGAGAGAGAGATATATTACTTCCAAAGCAATAACTCAGCAAGGCATGCCACGCCAGCTCCCTGGTGTTACTCACAAATGCTACAGCCAGGAGTGGCACAGAACAGACATCACTTGCTAGCAGCCAACTTAACTTAAGTGAATCCATCAGCAACCAAGCCATAGCCATACTTCCCTGGTTCCCTTTGCAAATCTGTATAGTTGCCATCCTCCTGTATATTAAGATTTGATACCTATGCTTTAATAACAGCCTTAATATAAAGTGTTGCATTCACCCATTTAAATATTCTTAAACACAACCAGTAGAATTGGCATTCAAATTTCTAAATTTAAGTTCATCAAGCAGGTGCATGCATGATATGTAACAAGGCATGTTGTGAGAAATGTCTTCGAATTTCAAGAATCCTGCTGCTTGCTTCTTACAAGAAGATGTACTAAGAGGTTGAATGGTATCTTTGGGATTCATAAATTATGGATGCAGTCTTTTGCTGATGCCATGGTATGTAGGTTGCTTACAATCTTTCAGCCGGCCATGACTAATGCACATATTGCCAGTCATGTATTATCACCACCATCTTAATTTACAAGAGACACTAAGATAGTTTTTCCCAATGTACATTTCTTGGAAGATTAGTACTGCATAATAGGGTTCCATGAGCCCCCATACAAAAATGTTGCTATGAATCTAGGAACAAGATGTGCTCTGTTGCATTGTTCAAAATTATTTTATTAAGAATCCCTTTCAAAAAAAATCTTGAAGGAAAAATACCCTGTTAGAGTTACCATTTGAGACTAAAATAGAAAAATATGGTAACATAGATTTTCATCATCCAAATTTTCACTATGAACTAAGAGAGAAAAAGAAGCTTGACCTTTTCTCTGTTTGAAAATTACCTTTCTCCCTTAGACTAAGATCCTCTACATTAATCTGCATGGTTGTTTCATTATGTCATATATCATGCATATAGGAAAAATACCAAGGTCTATGTCCACGTTGACTGTCTTGTATTCCCAGTGGTAGTGAATGCTTGTTGAATGAATGAATGGACCAGTGAAAGAATGAGTTGAACTTTATATTTCTCTTTATGAATGTGGTACCTATAAAAATGCACTATTTTTCAAACGTTACTAGGCAGTATTAGAACAGATGTTTCTAAGCTGCCACGGTGGCTCTGCTCTCCTCTATAACTTGTAAATAATGAAATCACGTGTACATTTGAAAATGTCAGCCTTTGTTGTTGGCTGTGTTGTTGCCTTAGCAACATAGACTATGACATTATAAGCTATGGTCTCTGCCATGACAGCTGTTAGAGTTACCCTGCTGAGTTCCACAATGAGATATTATCATTATGGATCCTTAACTTCATCCTGGTTTGAACTTTGATGTGTCTGTGCCTGAAGAATGAGGTTTACCTTCTGTTAACTCTCTTTATTATCCAGGGCCTAATATTCCAGCTGCTAAATAATTATTTGATCCTCCTACTTCATCTGCTTCAATTATGCTCACAGTAGATGGCATATTGTTTAAAAAATACCCTCAAGAATGCTTATTTTACAGACAAGAAGTGAAATTTTACTAAATGTGAGACTTTACAGACTAGAAGAACTTATTAAACACTAAAGAAATGAATATGTGCTTGTCCACTTTTATTATTGCAGGGTAAAAACAAAATTAAAAGTAATTACCCATTATTTTAGTTTTTGTAAAGAATGGACCCTTGAAAAATTGGAATGACAATTTTAAAATTAGAATTCTTTAGGGGCCTCCCTGGTGGCGCAGCAGGTTGAGCACTGCACTGTGAAGCATCCGCGGCACAGCAGCGCGAGTTCGATCCCCAGCCAGGGAATCCCACAAGGCGCAGCAGACCTCTCCTGTCTCTCCCGCTGCTCCCCTTAGAGGGGTATTTCAGTTGATCTGCCTGTTCTGCTCCCCACTCTGTCTCTGGTGATCCTCTCACCTCCCATGCCTCTGGCCTGTACCCTAGCTCTTGTATGATAAATAAATAAATCCTTAAAAAAATTAGAATTTTTAGAGTCTTATAAAACATCAATCATGCTGTGTTATGTATTTATTTTGTTAGGCTGTTGAAAATTTTATTATGGACATAATACATATAAACACGTATTTGAAAATTTCTCAAGGAAAAGGTAGGAAAATAAAAGTGACTACAAGAAACTTTATTTTAGATGAGGCCAATAGTCTAGACAACCTAAAGTTAAAATTTAAATCTGAAGTCTAAAATTCTACCCCATCAGTGTCACCGAGGAATACAGAGCAAGGATTAGCTTACCATGCTAACCAAGTGTATGTTTCTGATTTCTGGGTATTAACTTTCTCTGCTGTCCTTCAGCTTCCAGCCCACTTCAGCAATTTCCTTCCCAGCACACAGCCTCACTTCCTATCTCTTGAGAAAACTAAGGCCGTAAGTCTCCTTGACTCCATATTTGTAAATCTAAATCTCTACCCATCTCCTCCAGGAATTTTGGCCTTCTATTTTCACTTACTTGAATTTTAAAACTCTTCTTCATGACACTTATATGTTAGCCTTCAACCTCTTACTCACTTCTCCCTGGTAAAGTACTTGTTTTGACCTGTTATTGAGTGCACACAATTACTAAGGTCCAGGAGGAAAATCAACTCAATTACATTTCTCACTTACAATTCTCCTGTATCTTTCAGAAGACCCTGGCCTCTTCTCATTGCCTTTCTAAAGGTATAAGCAGTTCAAGCAAGGTCTACCTCTGGAAGGCCCAGTCTGTGTCCTCACTGTGCCAAAAAGTTGGCTTACCACAGATGGGGTGAATCAGTTCAGGATTAGTGTGTAGACCTGGCTGTGTGCGAAAGTTCAGGGACCACCATATTTCTATTCTAGCCAACTCCACTGATCCCTGCATGAAACTTACACTGTGATCTTCATCTTACTACCTTTTCTTTGTGTATGTATAATATTTGCCAGAATCTTGGAGAGGTAGAATTAAGTGGTAGGATTAAGATACCAGCCCTACTCCAAACTCCTAACATATGACACCCCTCAGCTCTGCTTCCTTATATATCCACCCTCTGCAATCTGGTTTTACCACCCACAGGACACCCCAACCACTCTGACAAAATTCAACAATGTCTTTTTGATTGTCAAATCCAATAGCATGTGTGTCAATCTTGTACTTCTTTTTACATTTTGGACTTGAAATTTTAAAAATTAAAATATAAAGTTTTTCATGCCTTGAAATCTTGAAGAATTTTAACTCGTATTTTATTCATCCTTGTGCTGATACTGCTTACCATGTTCACTTTGAAAATGATCGCAGGGCCTCTGGTGGCGCACAGGGTTGAATGCCACACTGTGGGGTTTCCACAGTCATTGCAGCACAAGTTCAATACTGACCAGGGAGGAGATCCACATGGCGCAGCAGAACGCTCCTGCCTTGCCAGCTGTGTTTTGGTCATCTGTCTGTTCTGCTCCCCATTCTGTCTCTGGTGAATCCTCTCACTACCACCCCCACTGCACCCCTCTCTCCCCAACCCCCGTACCTCTGGCCTGTACCACAGCTCTTGTATGCATACATAAAAATATCTTTAAAAAAAGAAAGAAAAAGAGAATGGTCTTCATAAGTTTGTTCTCTAGCCACTTCTTCCCAGATTCCTTTACTAAATTCCTTAACTGTAAAAACTTTTCTAGATTCTGATATTAACCCTTTCTAATTCTCTTAGTCCTCAATCATTAGTTCTACCACTCAATTGACTTTCAAATCTGCATAGCTATCTTAGGTCTGTTTCTTGAATCCCAGTTTCTTGTATCTCTCTGCCTGCACATACTTGCCAACAGCTAAATGATGAGCATCACAGGCTTTACATTTAAAATCCTGTCAATCATTTCATCACAATGGCACGAGGAGCTACATAGGCTAGCTCCTCAACTAAACTGGCAGAAATTATCTTTTTTAAAAAACACCCTTTGAAAGCCTTGGAAGTGATCCTAAGAGCAAACAGAAAATGAACAAATATCTATTTAAGAAAGACAATGAAATTTCAGTAAGAAAAGTGAGAGGTATTTGAACAAAGGCAGCTCCCTAGTCCTTAGCCCTCCAGTTAGGGCTGCAGCTACTGTAGCCAGAGGACCTTTTTTTTTTTTTCAGGGAGGAACAGGACTTCAGGGTTTCTCATCCTGCTGTAGCTGCCATGAGTATGGCCGAGAGGTGGGATTTTGTCCTTCTTCTGCCAAACCCACTTGTGAAATGGAGGTTCCATCTTGGGTGTGGCAAACTGAGAACACTAGCGCCCCCAACAGAATTTCTCCTGACTTGTCAGGTGGTGGTTCCACATCAGGCAGTTGTCTACATCTCCACCATGTGCTCTCCTAGAGCGGAGGTGTCACTCACAGAGAAATTTACCTTTGTCCCTGTCCCATTTTCAGAGCTCTGACTTCAGAGATTTTTGCCTATGGAGAAAAGCAGAAGTAAAACAGTGACCCTTTTCTTTTCTTTTCCTTTCTTTTTTTAAAGCAGTGGGAAAGCCTGAACCCAATCACTAAATTGAAAGAAGAATTAATACCAAACCACAAAAACTTCTCAAAATATAACAGATGAGAGACCACTTCCCAATTAATTTCATGAGGTCAGTATTAACTTGGTATCAAAAACAGAAAAAGATACCACTACAGGGGAAAAAGAAATCCCTATAGACCACTATCTTTTAAAAATAGGGATATTGAGCCTCCCTGATGGAGGAAGGGTTTAAAGTCTCAGTGCTATCAAGTTATTGCCAGATGCTGCAGCCTGAGTTAGAGCCCTGCCAGGGAGGGGACCCCCATGGCGCAGCAGACCTCTTCTGCCTGCCTGCTGCTCCCTTCAGCAATGTATTTCAGTAGATCTGCCTGTTCTGCTCCCCACTCTGTCTTTGGTGAATCCTCTCACCTCCTCTCCCACACCTCTGGCCTATTTTTAAAAACAGGGATTAAAAACCCCTCAACATCAACTAATATATCCAACCTAGCAAAATATAAAAAGAAGTACACATCCTGACAAAGTAGGATTTATCTCAGAGGTGCAGTATTAGTTTACCTTGATTCAAAAAGCAATTAATATAATAGATCATATCAATAGAATAAAAAGTACATGATTTTTTGAAAGGGTATTTGATAAAACTGAAAATCTCTTGATGATAAACTGTCAGTCATAAAACAATAGGAATGGAGAATGTCCTTAACTTGATAAATGGACTCTACAACAGGATAGTCACAAGCAGCAGAATAAAATTAGACCCATAGCTCACATCATATAAAAATTCACTTGAAGTCACCAGAGATGTAAACGTAAGAACTACAATTATAAAATTCTTAGAAGAAAACATGTTTAAATTGTTATCATCTTGGACTTAGCAATGGCTATGACACCATAAATACAAGCAACAGAAGGAAAATCAGATACATTATTATACTTCACCAGACTGAAAAGCTTTTGTGCTACAGAGGACACTATAAAGAAAGTGAAAACACTACACACAAAATAGGAAAAAAAACTTAATGTTTGAAAGTGCTAAGGGTTATGTATCTAGAATATATGAAGAACTGTAGAACTCAATAACAAAACAAAAATTAACCCAAATTTAAAATGACAAAGGATTTGAATAGATATTTCTCTTAAAATACATATACAAATGGTTAATAAGCATATAAAGAATGGCATGCTATTATTAGTCATTTAGAAAACATAAGTCACAATCACATGATACCACTTGACAACCACTGATTGTTGAAGATGTGGCAAAATTGAGACTCTCACACATTATTGGGAAGGATATAAAATAGTACAGTCTCTATGGAAAACAGCCTGACAATTTCCAGATGATTAAACACATATTTACAATGAATCCAGGAGTTTAATTTTTAGGTATATGTCCAAAAGTAATAAAAATACATTTCATACAGAAACATATACAAATGCTTATATCCATTCATAGTATTATTCATATTAGCTAAAAAGTATAAACAATTCAAATACCTCTCCATGAACAAAATGATATATATCCATACAGTGAAGTATTATTCATAGAAACTAAGTATTGATACATGATCCCACATGGATAAATCTAGAAAGCATTATGCTAAGTGGAAGAAACTACGAAAGACTACAGACTATATGATTCCATTCAAATGAAAGGCTAAAATCTGTGGAGACAGAAGATGGGTTGGTTATGGTCATAGAAAGAGTAGATGCATGGAGTAGAGGGCTGATAGTTAAAGGATATGTAATTTCTTTTTTTCTTTATGATAAAGATATTCTGAAATTGTGAAAATGGTTTTACATGTCTTTGAATATACTGAAAAACATTTTAGTTGAATACTTTAAATGAATGAATTGTATGGCGTATGAATTTTGTCTCAATAAAACTGTTTTAAAATGAATTAATCATTTCTACTCAGGTTCACTTATTCTTTCATTAATGCATTGTTTTAACCACCTAAGGCAGGAATTATCATGGAAGTTATTCTCTTTTTATCTTTCCTTCCATGTCCAGTTCTTTACCAAGTCCTGTCTAGCCTACTTCCATTCCGCTATTATCCCATTAATTCTGGATCTAATTAAAATGATTTTCCCTGATAGGTATTCTGTTCTATTAGTTGAGTATAAATGAAATTGTAGTGAAATTGGTGTGTGGGGAAGATAAGGATCATTTGACAGATGCATTTCTTTGTATTCCAATGAACTTTTTCTTTTGCTGTTTTAATCAAAATATTCTAGAAAATGATAATAATGACAGGTGCTTTTCCTATCTCAATATCTCTACTTTTGATATCACCTTCTGTATTTATGTTTTTTTTTTAAATCATGATAATTTTAATCCATACAGGGGAACCACAGAATTCATCTAGACCAACTATACTTTTGATCAAATACTAGGGAGTCATCTTACTCCCTCCTCTCATTAGCCACTTCCAACCAATCAAAATAAACTGTTTTTTTAATTTAAATTATGTAATAATTAGAAAACTACATATTTCCATACATACATGTATGCATAATTGTTTGGAGTGACAATATATAAAAGTTTTAGTTACTTGCAGAAAATATAAATCTTAAGACAGGGAAAATATTTGGGAGATTTGACTTACAATTAATTTTTTATAAAGGAGAATATTGGGAAGGAAACAATTTTACTGGTCTATGGTAATATTTCATACAGAGAAGAAATTGTGTTGGATAATTAGTCCTAATGACAATGATTAATACATTGAATGTTGAAAGACAGCTATTTTGTGGTGAAAATTGTGTTATCAACTTGTTTGGAGGGTGAAATGTACAATGTTCAATAGGTTGGAAAACATAATTTGGCAGAACAGATGGTAACTTCAGAAAGTTCTAGCTCCTAATTGTGTAGTTTTAGGAACAATGAGATTGGATTCATCGTATCTCAGGAACAGGATCTTCAGCTTTGCAAATGTAGAAAATAGATATTTTTTCATTAACCAAGACTGATTTGCCACAAGAAAGCTCATTCTAACTCACAGACATGTCAATGTCTGTGAATTTCAGCACCCTCGTTGTGGGTTAGCCACACTGTCTAGTCAGTGTAGAAACAGAATAGATCTGAAAGTCTCTTAGCGGGGAGGTACATAACCTGTCAAGGAGACACAGAGCTTTGGCTCATCACCCAAGACTGTGTCCCTACACGGAGAAATGGTTTTGCTTTTCCCCCATCTTTCTGCCATAGCAATATATAGCATCTATTCATATATAAAATAGCATGCAATTCAATTGATGTTGCTTCAATTTGAAAATAACAGCTGATTGTGATTAAGCTAGCACCATGTTTTCTCTGTCTGATTAGATTGCAGTTTGCTTGCAAGATGATTTGCAAGTCAGACCCATGGATCGAGAACCAAGACACTTTCATCTTGTGAGATCTTCAACCTTTAGCGCATTAGATCTCTTACACTGTACATGTACTAATTCAGTTTGCAGTAGACACACTTTTCCCTCAGATTGAAGGCATTCCAGTTTAGGTCTTTTACTGTTCTCTTTTTCTGCGAGGAGATGCAGTTTACTATATATTCTAATATATTAGGGGCATTTTTTTACCTAGATTTTGTTATGGGCTTACCCAAGCAGTTAACATGTGGGTATACTTTTTAATCATGTGTTTGTCCTAACCCACCAGAATACATTCCCAATATAAGGAAACTACCAGCAATTGTCAGAGAAGATCAATCAGCTATTTCCAGAATGAAAAATTCATGAAATGAGGAACAATAGTCCAAACACTGTATGATTGAAATGGGTGACTATTCCAGGAGAAAATACTCTCTTATCCCTGCCCCCTCAAATATTTTTCTGGAATAATAGTGCAGGAGACAAGAAAGCTAGACAAAACAAATCAATGTTTTGCCAAGAAGAGACTAAATGTAACAAAAAGCAGCAAGTGAACAGGATTGAAAGCATAAAACACATTCAATCCAGTTAGAATTGATTTATCTTCAAAATAGAATCAGTAGCTAAAAGAAAGATGTACCATTTTTGTTGTGTTCTTCTGGAACTTAGGCAAGCCTAAACAACCTTGATGTCCAACTGGCCGATACAAGTAGAATTTTAGAATTTACTAATTTTTTATAATTTCATTTAATTATATATATATATGTATATGCATTGCACCATTCTTCCTTTTTGTACAGTGCATGCTTTCTCTTTTCAAGTGCAGTCCCACGAAATTCCCATCGGCAATTCATCCAAGTCCCATCACCATTGTCCCTCGTGTAAGAACACATCCTTCCTGTTTTGATCCCTGTCCCTCACCTTCCCCTGCAGTGTCTCTGATCAAAAGTTGTCTGTTAATTTTGTTTTTTAATTTATTATAATTATTTTTTCCAGAATTTAGTATCTTATAATGAATGATCTGTGCTATGAGAAATAAGAGTATAAACTAATCCAGTATATGAGAAATAAGAGTATAAACTAATCCAGTGTATGGACATGCAAGTGTGCATGTGTGTTTGTGTGTGTTGCAGCAAGATGTTGGCCTAGATTTCCAAGTAGGACACCTGGCCCTGGCATGTGCCTTAAAGTGTTCTGTTGTTCTTTTAGTCTCACACTCAGTCTAGACTTTCCTAAGCTTAGTGTCCTTGCAACACTTTAATAAGAAAAACATGAATAATCCAAAAAAAGTTTGAAAAACTTAAGCAAAGTTAAGGAGTCTCCCTTAAGAATTTCAAAGATGCTGTTGTACGTTGTAAGTATTCTCATCTGATACCTTATCCTCCCTTTCATTTTATATATCATTTAAGAATAGATTTCCCATTAATGTCTAAGTAAAGCATTCAGTGGGATACAGTAAGGAACTTTTGAGCTGTATAAACTCTGGGCTCTTAGGGCCCTTCACCCACATTTCACCCCAATCTTAGCCATTGAGACTGTGCCAGACAGGAGCCAAGAGGCCCAGCATAACCAAATAGATGCTCAGCCTGAGGCTTTCCAGACCTACCACTCAGAGGTAGTCCCTGATCTATCTTATTGTACAGTGAGTGGTAGGAAACCTATCATAAGTCTAACCAGGAAACCCTGATCCCAAAATGAGAAAATTCAAAAAGGTAAATGACACTCCAACATAAACAATTTATGCTGAATCTCCACCCTCCCTCAAGCTGCTTGACCTTGAAGTTTATTATCCCCCTCCCTTCTGCTGGGATTGTCTGCTGATAGGATAGAGAGTTTTTATCACCCCCTGTCAGTCACAAGGCTACTCACAATGTGCTCATTCATAGCTACTGGATGGGGCTTTTCTAGTCTTGGCAAAATGTGAGCTTTGCAAGTTACAGAAAACTTTTTATGATAGCTTATTTAATTAATATTTTATTTTAAAAATAGATCCAAAACTAAGGCATGCAGAGAATCTCTGTAAAATTAGTATGGTCCAACTGAAACATGGGAAAATGCCCCTCCCCCCCAAATCAGGAATCCTCTAATGCATTACTTACAAAGAGTACCTGCAGGCATGCAATGTTCAAAGTTCCTATTGATTGATTCCTATAAAAAATAATTATCGTGACTGCTGTGAAAGATGTGCATGGAAACACATAGGTCCTGGTCACACAGGATTTTATTCTCAATAAAATCTTCTAAGGAGATAAAGAAGGGCGGCAACTTAACACTAAATTTTATTCTATATTGTTTGGTGGGTCACAAGAATTACTTCTTTTTGGTTTTGTTCTCTTAGGAAATAATAATGCCTATAAGGTGAAGCAGGCTGGAAGGATAGGAATTATATTTATGTTGTCATCAAACAGATCAGGGATTGGATACTAGTTCTCCCACTGCCTAGCTAATTTCCTTGAACAAGTTCATTAGCAATTTTCAACTTCAACTTGTTCATCCAAAATAACAAACTCAAATGATTAATATGGGAATATGATCTTGAAATGTTTCTGTCTTATAATAGATATTCTGTATGAGGTCTCTACTAGGTTAAAATGAAAACAAAGCAAATAAAGAAAAATATCAAAAACAGTATAGCACTAATGAGAACTTCCAATCTGTGTCTGTGAGAGTTGTTAATACAAAATAAATGCTTTTACTTAATTTGATCATAGGTCATATCACAACTCCTATCTTTTTTGGTGTGAAATGAGCTAACCTTTTGTGGTGTGAAAATAGCTAAATTTCTGATAGACAGATATAGCATTGACAAAAGGTAGGCTTACTCCCTATGGTTGGTAGACATGAGACTTCATCAGAGAGGTTTTGGGGTTTATATACTTGTACAACATCCAGTTTTAAAAGAAAATTCTGAAAATTATACTTATTATTTATTTCATTGTTTATTTTTAATTGAGATAATATTAGGATACCCCCATGATGGAATGCCACCATAGTGTACCCACCACAAGTCACCCAAATTCCACCACTATAGTCTTTTGCACTTCCTTCCCTCTTTGTACACCTTTCCCAACCCCTCCACCCCCTGGATGCTTTAGGGAGTTTCAGTCTGGGAAGTTAAATTTGGATTTATTTTAAGTTTTATTTTAAAATGTTTTTAAATAACGCTTAAAAAAAGTCCTGTACTATTTGGAAAATAAGATTAAGAAGTGGGTGACATGTTATTTTAAGATAAGATTGAAATCAGACAGTCAGTAGCTAGCTTAAATGCCAGCATTAATTGTTCTTTTAAACACCTTCACTTACAATTCTGGAGCAGAACAGACCCTAAGCTTGTTCTGACCTAAGTGTAGCTCAGAGGTTATTAACCTGTCACCTCTAACACTTGACTTTTTATGAAATATTAGTGATCTGCTTATTAAAAGTGAAATACAACCAGACCGTTCAAAGGATGTGGTTGGGGTATCCTAAGTATTTACTAGAAAATACGTTATTTAGGAAGTGTAACCTCAGAGTAAGTGCCAGGATTCTCTGGTATTTCAGAGTTTAGGTAGAAAATAGAACCTCTACAAATATCAATGTAACAGGTATTACTGGAACAAGAAAATTAATAGAGGAATTAAGGTTTATATAACTGTGAAAGGAACTAGGGACGTGAGGTTTGGCAGGCTGGAGGATTTGGCAATTACTGCTGGCTTTACCCTGAAGCCCTGGAGTGGGAGGAGATGCTGAAGCTACCTCTGAAAGGACTCTGAGAAACCATTGCTTCCGGTCACCATGACCTAAAAGAGGGTAGGCACAGGGGCGTCTGGAAAGAAACCAAGCTGTATGAGAATATGAATTGCTTTTCACATTTGGCTCCCCAAACTCACAGTTCCTTTTATTAGTAGCCTCTAAGCCAGAACCACATAGGGAAAAGGATTTGGGGAAAATGTAGTCTCCTTCTTTGGAAGGACATGGTGATGAAGCAGGGGGTCAGAGATAGCCAAATTCACCAGGTTCCAACTGGTGCTAAGATGGCCAGGATCTCCTTGGGGACCAGGAGAATTTCACCAAATGTTTGGAAAGCTATGTGTCCCTTAGGATCACTTCACTCATTCTTCCTCTGGATAAAAATAGAAGAAGAATGAATTTGTCCAAAAAGTACCAAAAAAAAAAAAAAAAAAGAGAGAGAGAGAGAGAAATCAAGCATTTTGTTTGTTGGGTATCTTTTGAGTGATGGTAGTACGTAGTAGGTGATACATAGGTATTTTCTGTTTACTTTCATCTACTTACATTGGTTTTTTTTTTAAATTTTACAAATAATTCAGTTTCATTTTAAAAGTGAAATAAATGTCTCCTGAATCATTTGACTGACAGTTGATGAAGTAGATGGAACTTAAAGTTTGGGTCTAATCATGGAGCTCCATCTAATACCCTATAACACATCCCATGCAGGAGATCCAAATTTTTGTTTTGCTTTTAGCAAAATATATAATTTTTATTCATTAAAGTCTATGTTGGCCCTTATTGAACCTTCAATATGCATTTTGTGGTCTACTAACATCAGAATAACTAGGAGTATCTGCATTTTAAATTCGTTTTCCAAATAATACATGTTTAGCCAATAGTCTGAAATCACCAATTTAGATATTCTCTCGATCATTAGAGCACAAATATAATATGTATAGAGAAAGAACCAAATTTACTGCAACTAAGGTAGCAGGATATGTTAGAAACCAGAATTATGAGAAGGTTCAGTAAAATACCGAATTAGAGACACTTCAAATTCATACTCTCTTTGTCAATAATGTTGCTTTACATAATTACTTTCCTGGAATTAAATAAGAAATTGTGATTATTTTTTAAAAAAGGAATCTCAAACAAAAAAGCATAAATGTTTGCTTTCTAGGAAAAAAAATCAATGCATTTATCTAAGGGTATAATCTTTTCAAATAAATACTAAAGTTATCCATGACTATTTTCATGCCCAACTAATTGTTATATATTAAGTAAACAGCCATAGACCAAACTCAAGCAGCAATACACTTGAATTCATTCTGGTTTCCTACACAATAATGAGTATTCTCAGTCCTTAGTAGCCTGGCAGACTCTCCAGTATTTCATAGACCTTGAAGTTCTCAGTAACTCTGAGTACATTCTATGCCTCTGATCTCAATTTCTAAGGTAGTATATAATGACCTTAATTGGGGAGACATCTGTTTTTGATGAAGAAATCTTTACCAGATTGAAGCTTATGTTCTAAACATATGCATGAACACAAGGAAAATTATATTAAGAGAATAATCATAAAACTTCAAATGCATCACCTAGAGGATTAAGCAAGGAGGATATTCCTAATCATGCTGCTCTATGTGAAGCTAAGCAACTGTGCTGCTGAATTTCTTGGTTAGCAACCATTACATTTTCAAAACCAATTCTTAGGTTCTGGATGTCTGCACAAAATGAAAATACAAAATATTTACAGCTCATAACCTAATTTGAATATCATTTCATTTAACCAGTTAAGTTTCATACTTGAGAAACATAATGGAAATAATTTATTTCAAGATTTCATGAAGAAAATATAGACTAAAAGAAATTCTTTTATCTATAGACATTTCAATTTGAAAAAAAAAATGGCTAATTGAAGTTGTTGATATTCCTCTTTCCTAACACCTGCTTTCTGACTCAGTTGCTCCCAGTTGGCTATTCTTTCTTCAGAGTGGGCTCCTACCACCTGGAGAACCATAAAAAATCTGAACCTTGTTCCAGAACTACCTCACCAGCAAAATCTCCTTAATGGTGACCTGTTCATTTCACAGTGTTCCCTCAACTCCTACAGAAGTTCTCTCTCTCTTTAAATTTTAATTTATTTATTTATTTATTTATTTACATCATTGCTCATTTTTGTACAATATTTGGCTTATCCCTTCAGGTGTAGTCCCTACAGTTTTTCTAACACCACAGCACCCATGACCCATCACCATAGTCCCTTGTGTTCTCCCCTCCCCTGTTTTGACCCCTTCTTTCCCCCTCTTCATTTCTATGGTCAGTTTACAAGTTTTGTCTTTTTCCTGCAGGAGGTGTCTTTTTGATCATTTAATCTGAATCTGATTATGTGAATCTTCTACTTTTTTGTCTTGGTTTTCTGTGCTCATTTCACCCACCTTTTAATATTACTGATCTTTCTTGTCATTCTTAACCCATCTATCACTCACATACAATTAACTGTCCTACCTGAAGATCTATGAGGTTTCTCTAACCGATTTAATTATTTCTACCTATTGTAGTCACAGTCTATACCAATGCTAATAGAAATGGACTCACAATTCCTTGACTGAAGTATCAACTACTGGAGTTAACCAGTCTTATCTCAATCCTCTGTTTCCAAGGTTAAATATGGAAGTTTTTATTACATTTCTTCTCAGGTAGTTTTAAGAATTAAATAGATGGCATCTAAAAAGTACCTAGTGCTTATGCATGTGAGGTACTTCTTGTAAAGAATTCCAGAACTACTTTATATCCCATTTGTTGTTCCAATAGTGTTTGAGCACATAAAATTTTTAAATCTTGCTGTCTCATGTACTATTTCATCTACTCTTCCTAAATAAATACAGAATTCAATAAAATGTTTTAATTTCTGGAGCTAGAAATATATGTTCTACCTCCTTTCAAACTCTTACTGCCTCGCACCAGGCTGGGCATGATAGTAAGTGTATAATAAATAATTACTGAAGTGAATTAAAGTGAATGGGGAGCTGGAAGGGTTTTGAAGGCAGTTGCCAGGCTGCCTGTTACATGTTATTCCTGACAGAATGTCTTCCATGAATTAATGATTCAGAACGCCAGCTGGTCAGTCACACGCTTCCTATAAAGGGAAACAAGAGGGAGGAGAGGAGGATTTTAGCATGAATGCTTTTAAGTTTCACCACAGTGAATTTGAAATTCTCCTTTCTCACTTCCCAAACTAGGCAGCTGGTGTCACAGCTTCATCCCAACTGTTAGGGATGGTGGCGCGATGATCTGGTCGTGAGGCAGGATGTTACTGGACTCCATCTCACTCCCACACTGCTTCCAGGTTCTAATGATCCCAGAGACTCATTTACACTTAGATTAACCTTGACTGTCAACCTTTTCATATATTAAAAGTTACACCTCCCATATTTTTAAAAATGAAAATGAAGGAAAATCTATGAATGACTTAAAAGAAAAAATCTCCTAAGACCCAAGCTTGGCAAAAATACAGCAACATGGAAAAAATTTTACTGGTGTCAAGATTCACCTTTATTTTATAGCAATACCCCTTTGGAGTCCTGAAGGTCATATAACTGTAAAGACCAATTTGGCTTAGCAATTTTGGAAAACTTTGTTGAATTCAAGGCTGCCTGGATAAAAAGATCAAAGCCATGGATCTCTCTCAAGTCCTGTTCTAAATAATACATTTTATTCTTTATCAAGATTTATATAAACATCATATGTGCACCTCCATACACAAATTTCTCTTTGAAATATTAAATATATATAATCATCCACTTTCATCATTATAACAACTCATTGTCCAAGAAGATGAGCTTAAGAAGACTTTCAATACAACATTGATACCCAATTTAACTAATTTGATTTTGTGTATCTCATCTTAGTGTTTGGAGAGCTCTTGGTATCCCATAATATATATATATATATATATATAATATTCTTAAAATTTGGAGATATTCATTTAAAAGATCACCAGTACTAGTTTACAAAGCATAAAATGCTATATAGATGTAAAATTCAATTTATATCTGTAGCAATTTATATCTATATAAATCTTCATTCTAATGAAGTGATAGGATTCCCTCCATCTTTTTTTCTCCACAGCTAAGAGTAATTTCAAACCCTCCTAGGCTTCAAGGCTTTAAAATAAAAAGTAATCTGTATTTTCTTCTGTGTTCAGATGCAAACACGTTATTTTCTGGTGCCATAACCAAGTAGCTTGACTGAAGTGTGCAGCAAGCATGCAGAGAGAGCAAAGTAAATGGACTACAAGTAAAAGAATCAACCTACATTTCAAAAAAATTATCTTGCTATAGTGCTAAAAGCTGTAATTTTGGCATGCTCTTTTTTTGTTTAGTCATTCCACTTTTGCAAGGCACTTTTCAGGAATTAGTCATGAATGGAGTGGCTGGGAGAGAACGGGGCATATTAGTTGAAGGTCATCCATTGTAGATTATTCTTGATAATGGAAACTTGGCACCTTAAATGGCCAATGAAGGATAATTAGTTAAATAACTGTAATATCTTTAACTAGAATATTGTTCAATCATAAAAATAATATAAAAGAATATTAGAGGACATGGATTGATAGTCTGGATATACTGATTTTTTTTCTTAAGGTAAAAATATCAGAGTATGCATGCTTTTATATTTCAGAAATAATACATTGAACAATGGTCTGCAGTATATATTTTTCGAGAGATATACATCTCCAGTCTTTCTTTCTCACCTAAACCACAGGTCTATGTATCCCCTTTTTTAAAATATATATTTTCACTATGAAATCTTATAGCAAGTCAAAATCAACATGTCCAAAACTGAGTATCTTGGTTCCCTCCAAATCTGTTCCTTTTGTTAAGTTGTTTATCTCAGCTAATGACACTATGATCCAGTAATGTAATCAGATCAGACATCTGTTTCCAGTATTAATGTCAACAAATATTTATTGAACATCTGCTACTGGCCAGTTCTTGGGCACTCTGTATGGAAGAAAAATAGATAAGGTACCTGCATTCATGGAGCTTCTTATCTACCAGGAAATCAGACATAACTGTGTCATCAGCAATAAATAAAGAGGTTACATACATCAAAAGTTCTATGGAAGAATTAAAAAGGTGTCCTACAGAATGACAAGGGGATGCATTTTAAACAGCATGGTCAGAAAAGACCTCTCTGAGAAAGTAACATTAAGTTGAGACCTGAAGTTTCCAGCCATGAGAAAGTCAATATGACATTAGAGAATTATTAGTGAAGGAAAGAGAAACAAAAAGCCCTTAGGAGAAATGCACAGTGAAATTGATTTTACCTTCTAAACACTTCTTGAATCTGCTCTCCTTTTGAACAAAGTAAATCATGTCACACATACACACACACACACAAACACACACACCATACTTAATGCCTTTCAAAAGTATACCATCACTTTTGGCATTAAACACAAATTCCATCTTGGTTTATTAAACTCTCCAATTCCTGCTCCCTCATCATTCACTAGTCCAACCCTTTTCACTTGCCACCATCCACTCTAAAATTCAGCCATATTGAACTTCTTTTATGTATTCACACAGACCAAGCTCTTTCACCTATAGCCTTTGCCAATGCTATACAACCTCTGCCTGAAACACTCCTTCATCCACCCTGCCTCCCCTTTTTAAAGGATGTCTTTTATATACGTCAAATCTCACTTAAGATATTATTTCATTGATGAAGGGTTTCCTAAATCCCTTAAGTTTGAGTTGGTACATTGCTTAGGGTAGTCTTATAGTACCGTTTTCATCCCCTTTCACCCATTACCCTGTATTAGATCCTTTGTTTACTGTCTAGATCTCTAGGCTAAATGCCACAGCTCAAGGATTTTCCTTTTCCTGGTGATTGGGAGGATTTAGAATAGCTCCTAATATGTGATGAGTGCTCGGTGAAGACATATTGAATCAATGGATATATAAATGAACCAAAAATATTCATGTTTGGGTAATTAAAATATTGATGAATTTTAAATGTTAATTATTGATGAATTTTAAATGTTTTAAAGATTCTTTATATTCTAAATTTTCTGCACAGAATGTGTACTACATTCTTTATATGGCCCTTCGAATACTAATATGGAGTTGGCTAAGATTTCCAGAATTAACCCAGCTATTTAGGCTAATCTGAGTCTAGTAGGAGGCTAATTATACCAGATTCTGGCAAAAGTTAGGATCTGGTGTGGGGTTAATGCTTTACCTATGCCAGTGTCAAAATGGGTGCATCTGAGAGTCCCCCAGGAAGTGACCTTTTCAGGAGAGCACTAACAAAAAGCCAAAGAGGCATCAATGGAGTCACCGTCCCACAAGCACTGAGCAGATAAGTCACGTCATTGTCAGTCAAGCAGACAGATCCCTCAAAATCCTTAGAAGGGAAAGTAATATGAAGAATAAACCTGGGAAACATTTCGAGGCAAAGAAAAGATCACAGCGATTTCCTGTTTATGGGAAATTTACAACCTCAGTGTAGGTGGAGAGAAAATGTTGCCATTAAAAACAGGAGGATCATTTTATGGCTCAAAGGTCACTGGAATGGACATTGTAAGATCAGTACAGGCTCCTTGCTTTTTGCGGTACCCCAAAGAGAAATTTACCTTCAGGGTCTTCTTTTCCCTCTTTTTTTAAAGTATTTGTCTCGCTGATCTCTTTAAGTTGTTTTTTTTTTTTTTTTTCCAATTAAAACATTCTGTGTTCTCTCATTTCAGGCTGAATACCCAAGATGTTCAGCAAAATAAATTTGTTTTGAAGAGATATAGGAGGGAAGTGATTCACTCGAATTTATTTCTGAAGCCTAGAGCGAATTTTCTGACTTTCAGATAACACCTTGACACATGCTTGATAGTTTCTAAGCAAACTTGTTTTGTATGTGATGAAACATACTAAATTTAAAACTCTAGTTTAATCTAAGAGCCATAGGCATCTGACAAATAAAAAGTATTTGAAGGATTTCATTTACTTCTAATGCTTGGTGACAGAAATACTTGAAAGTCAATACAAGTCATTTATTTTATGACTCATTTCTAATAACTTGGGAAAACTCGTTTAGTAATTCTGTGTCAGTGCTGTGAAAAAATATAGAAAATACTGGGGTTTTATATATATAACAGTAGAGAAAACCACCTCTAAGACTATTCTGGCCAATGTCTACATCAGCATTTTGCTCCTAGTCTGTTTGTACATCAAACAATACCATTGTGAGATTTGCTTAGCCTCATCTTCCTTGAGGAGAGAGAGGTTAGGTTTTTAACCATCTTGCTGCAAGTCTTGCTCTTGTCTTGCTGGCCAGGAAACATCTGCTCAATACCTGCCATTTAAAAATCTGCTTTAACCTTGGCTCATAATTTCAAGAATTCCTCAATGTAATATCCATGGATATGGGAATCCCTACCCTAAATATTCTTTCTTGATGGCAATTTTTAAGATTCTTAGAGTCACAAGAGAAATTCTGCTCAAATCACTTTCAGTGGAAATGGCTACTGGTATTTTCTACATTGCGTTATATAAATGGCAAGGTTCCATGCACCCAGGACATTCAAAATTGAGTTGTACAATATCCATCATGAGTACCAGGTAAATAATTGGATATTGTTTAAGAAAGCTACTCTTTCTCCTCCTCCTCTCTCTTGTTCTATTAACTTTACCCATCAAGAAGAGTTAATGTCATTGTACCAGAATTTTACCATCTAACTTGAATCTCAGAAAATTCTTGACCTCCTATGATAAAACATGAAGAAATTTTCACATCATGTACCAAAATATGACCAAGTCAGCTACAGTACGGTTAGTGAGAAGACTGGTTTCATTTCGCCTACAGGCATAGTCATAGCATGTGATCCAGAAGAGAATTTGGGATCTCTAACTTCAAAGTGGGGCAGTGTAAATGAGCAGATAGCTGAGCACTTACTGGCTGATTAGATTGCAAATGAATGAGAAGTACTTTCATAAATAAAGGTATCACAAAGCAACTAAGGATCTCCACACAGTCCTCCATCTACTGGGGAGACACTTGTAGTAGAAGCAGAGGCTCGGGGGATGTGAAAGTTTTGCATGTCAACACTCTCTGATATATTTAGAAAGACTATCTGCAACATTAGGTCAACTTATATATATTCTGCAAGGAGGTTTCACTTAAGATAAGCGATTGTGAAATTATGACCATATGTTTCAGAGTACGATTCACTCTATAAGAAATTGTGAGAAATTGGTATAGTCCCATTTAAATCCAAACAATAAGCAACAAATATGCATTTCACTTTTTTCTATGAAGTATGGAATATTTTAACCAGAGGCATTTCCAATGCTCCCTAGATTCACTCTCTAAAAAAGGAAATTCCAGCTTCGTAAAGCTGAACCTGCTTTTCACTAAAGCCGTTCATTCCAGTGCTATATTTATCAACTGAATTTAGGTGGTGATGTTGAAGATATGAGAGAAGATTTTTAATAATCTGCAAATCATCTTCTGTTTATATTCATTATGATTCTTAATATATTAAGTTTACTTTTGTCATGTATGTTCTATTTGCTAAATTATTTTATTTCCAATGGTTTGTTAGATTTATCTGAAAACCATTTGAGAAATTATCCATGCTATTGATATTATTTCATTGGTGATTCTTAGATTTTTGACATATAAACTTCATTTAACTACCTCTTAATTTTTTCTGTAGTTCTGTCTCCTGCCTTTATAAAGAGGACTTAAAATGTTGTAAGTATACTCATCCCACTCTGTCTTAAAAATATTATTGTCCACTTTTTTTTTTCAGATTGAAAAATATTGCTTTCTTATGTTATTTCTCAATTTATTTACTTACTCTTGCTTACTGCATCCAACTCCTTCATTCATAGGTCCTCTCTATATATAGAGAGGGAAGAATATATATACAGTTTTATATATACACACTTTTAGTTCACTAAATGTGTGTGAACAGTAAACTAATCTCAATTATACTATATTTGAAAATAGTTTGCATTCACTCTTAAGTAATATTTCAGCATCCCATAGGACTCTACCTATACATCTTGGTTCAGCATGTTAAAAATACCCCATTACCATCACACCTTCAAGCTCTGGTGAGAAGTCTGTAGTGAAGTCCAATCACTATTCTTTATAGACATGGCTTTCCTCTATTCCTTTGATTCTATCACGGCTGTCTGTGTACTATGGCACATCTATAGCTCTATACAGTTTTATTTTTGTATTTAGGGTGACAGGAGGTCTGTATTAATAGAATATGATATCGGGAGCTAATTTGCTTTAATGTCGTTTTCAATGTTTTCAGAAGATCTAAGTTTAACATCTTCCATTCACTTCGTTACAATATGGGGTCTACACTATACTTAGAATGATTAATTAAAATCAGTATCTGTTATGTCACTTTCCTGCCTAAAGCATTATAGACTTCCCCGTGTCCTAGAATGAAAACTGAAATTCTATACAATATTGAAAAGGCCCTAAGTGAGAGGCTATAAAAGTGCCAGATTTATCCTAAGATTTATCCCTTTGCTCTCTGACTTTCAGTCACATTGGCTTCTTTTTATTTCTTCCCCACTTTTGCTCAGTTAACTATAGTTAACTGTATCTTCTTGTTAACTAGGTTTTCTTAAGATCTCATTTCAGGATTACTCCTAGAGTCAAGTCTTGTCTAATCCCTTGGAATATATCAGATCTTCCTATGACGTAGCTCAAAACTGCCTGATTGTTGCTTCAAACTGTCATAAGACTATAAATATACAACCATCTGACTATCTATCTTATACATTTGAGGGCAGGAATCTCTATTTTGCTCAACACTGAAATCTCAGCACCCATCAAAATTCCTGCCACAGTGATTATTTTTTTAAGCTAAAAATAAAGCAATGCTTTCTAAACTATCCATATGCCCTTATTTATTTATCTTTCATTCCTGGAAGGTGTGTATTGCCTATTAACCTAAGAAAAAATGCTTATTAACACTTAGCAGTCTGGCCTATCATTTCTACCAACCTTTAATCTCTCTACTAAATTTGAAGATTATATTACTTGGAAAAATGTTAATAACGTAGTTCATCATCATTTATAACCCTGATATTAAGTGAGGTTAACAACATATTTTGATTTAGATAAAGCTTCCCAAAGGAGCTCTTGATGCCTTTTTCCTTTTTTTATATAATCATTAGTGTTTGACATTGCCAATCACATAATTAACAATTTCACATATATACATGAAAGCAAATATGCTTCAGAAAAGGAAAAAAAAAAACTACTACAGGGACTTGTAAGCTTAGCTAAGTAGGAAGCTGCCATCTGGAGAAATGATTTTTCACACTCTGGTGACTGAAGTGGCCTTATAACTCCAAGTGTGGCATGCTTCCTTCACTTCTTTTCAAATTAAATGCAATTTTCTTTGAAGGAGCTTTTTAGTAAAGATATAATTGTACTAACATAATTCAAGTAAAATATAGCCTGACAGATGGAAGAAGAATGAAGGTAGTTTTCATGCCACCCTTACAAAATAAAGTGTGATCAGCCAAAGGTATGACTTATCACGATTTCTATTTAAATGCTGAATTCTGCCTAAATCAAATTTGAAGTATCTAGCTTATATATTTAAAATAAAGAAAGGAATATCAATCTTCAGTTTTCTACTGAACAGATATTAATGATTCCCCACCCCACCCTACCTCCACTCAAAGCTGCACACATAGAAAATAAAATTACTTTCTTGGTGTCTTCCTTTTCTTAATGAGCATTACTGAGACCTGAACAACAATTTGAGTTAGCTTTGTCAAATCAGCACAGCAAATATAATAGAGGATATGAAGTTTGTTATGGTAACAACTTCAAAGGACATATAAAATTGAAAATGTGTGTGTAAGATGTTTGTATTATATAATATACACTGTGTGTGCAAGCATGCACATGCACACGTATATATTTTTGAGAAATGTGTGTTTTGTGTATGTGCACATACATACATGTATGACCTCTGTCACAAAATACCTATTTTTACAATATGTTTGTTTTTATCAGTTAGGGTTTGCTTTCAGGGGCTATATCAGAGACTCAGAATAAAAGTGGCATACACAGGAGAGAAATCCATTCTTCTCTTTTGTAAAAGAAGTCCAGAGGTAGGTGGTCTAGGGCTGACCTAGCAGCTGGGGCTCCATATTTCATCTATTTTTCTGCTCTGGCAATCTTAGCATGTGTTTCCATTTTCAATTTTCCTCATTGACCTAGATTTCTGCTTGATCTCCTCATGAAGTTCCAGACTGAAAGCAAGAGAAAGGGAAGCATTATGAGCTTCCTGTAAACCACACCCAGTGACTTCCATTTAATTTTAATGTGTGCATGAAATCTGGGAAACAGTTTATCACTGTACACTTTCCCCAGGGTTTTGTAAGGAAGGAGAAAATTATAGCTGAGTAGGCATCTAGCAGCCTCTGCCATAAGGTATATGTTCTCAGCATTCCTCTAGAGCCAGGAAGACATGTGTTATTATGCTAGCTGAATTAACCCTTAAACTAATTTGATCCCATTATTGGTCTAGAAGTCAACTTTTGCATAAGCACATTAAATCATTATTTTTTTTCACCTGAACCTGAGTACCATCTATTTAACTTATCACCTATAGTCTCTGCGTCTAAGATTTTCTTTGGTTAATCAAATAAAAATTAAAACAGAAGGACGACCAAAAAATTAAGCAAATCTGATGAGAGCATCTCTTTAAAAACCCAATTCATATGTTAAATTTATGTCTTTTTATTTTGCTTTTTTCTTCATTTCAGTAAAAATAAGGAACATCAGCTCAACTATACCAAATCAACAAATAATATTAATTAAACTTCTTAAAAGTCACTTTCTACAGTTGAAAAATGTGGTTAATTATGCTAATTTATGGGGATATGATACTGATATTTTGAGTTCATGCATACATAAAACATGTTCAGTCCATTAAGTGGTTAACGTGAGAAGCTTAGGAAGTAATACTTCGCATTTTCCACATATACCCTAACAAATAAAATAAAATAGGAAAAATATTGACATAATACTAAAATACTGGTTTAATATCTAGAATTTGCCAATTCTAGAAGGAACTACCCCTCCCTCACATGGGTTTACTGTCCCAGTATCACATTGAACATAGTTTAATTACATTTTTTCCTACCCCCTTCCACCATGCTGTTGCTCCTGATGTATGAGACAGTCATCCACTGTCTCTCAGGTTCAGTGTCTTCGTTTTGTTGTGATTTAGCTATGAATATTTGAAAGAGGAGACAAGGTGTCTTCATTCTGCCTCCATCGTAACAGACCAACCCACCAGGATTTTCTAAGGACCATGGCAAGTTGACTCTAAAATGTACATGGGAGAGTATATATACACCAGCTATCCCAACCTTGAAAAAGGAGATGAAGAGACTGAAATTACCCCACCAAATCATAAAACATTCTAAAGCTATGGCAATTACAAGCATGGTACATTGTGGAAATAGATGACTAATTCAAAGGAACCAATAAGAAAGTCCAAAAACAACTGTGTGTGTGTGTGTGTGTGTCTTGGATTTTTTGCTAATTCTGATCCCAAAGAAACAGTAATCTCCTTTGTCCCTTACTTAATTTATAAAAAATAATAGGGAGACATATTTTCTCCCTCCCCCCCATATTTCTAGTCTCAAGCATACCACCTTCTCCCAAGAGCTGAACATCACATACTCTCCAAACTTCTTTCTACTCTCTCTATCCTAAAACCATAGGCATGCCCTCCTGTTGTAAGAGTGAAGAAACAATTCTGCTCCATCATTTACTTTTTGAATCCACTTGGATAATTTATTTAACTTCTTTATGGGTCTGAGTCCTCTACTGTTTGGTGAGGAGGACAGTAATAGAAACTCACCTATAAGATTAAATGAGTTCCAGTCATTAAATTGAGTAGTGTCACTGGTGGATGTGACCATATAGCTATGCTATTTGTCACTCACATTACCCCATTTTTTTCCTTTCTGTGAGTTCAGTTTTCTTCTGTTTCTGGATGGAGCTCAGTAACTTTTAGGCAAGACAAACAGTTCTCTAATCATAAAATCTAGTCTCAGGTTAATAAACAACATGTTTGAACCATGCAACAGTCAAAACTTTAAGTTTGCTTCAGAGTTAAACTGTATTACACTCTCCCCCATTTCAGATCATTTCTATGTCAGGAAGGCTGTGATTGGAAATTAAAAATTTGGCCAGTTTTTTCTTAGTTTCCTCAATTAACTTTCTCCCACTTTAATCTCTTCTTGCTGATATCAAGGAAAACGGGAGAAGACACATAAGGAGAGAGAATTCTTCCTTTGACAGTGTTGTCACGGCAGTACAGTATCAGTGCCTGCTGCACTTGGCAGATGTGTGAAGCCAAATCCGGGTTGGTGCTGATGTGTGTTTTCTGGAGAACATTGTTGCTGGGATCTCCTAAAAGAATTCACCTTTGATGCGGACAAAAGCATCCCTACTCTTGCTGGTTACTTACTCTTTTTCAGCCCAAAGATATTGTTTGCTTCTTTCTGAGGTCTGCTTCTCCTGATAGGAATAAGGTAGTAAATTCAGAATGGTTCTCACCCACCTGTGGGTCTTTGAAAATACACCTTTCATGCCCCAACAATTTTAGGAGACAAATTTGACACCTCTTTGTAAAGTAGCTAGACATTCGTTGCTACTAAATTTTACACAAATCTCAGACCCCTGTCCACTGCGGTCTTTGCTTTACGTGTGATCCACGCTGAACCTCTCAAACTACTTCTCGTGTTCCAGGGAACAAATGTCCTTCATCCCTCGTCCTTCTAATTCAATGGTCAGTTTTCTCCAACTGAAACCTTTTCATTCTAATTTCTAACTCTTAATACTTTTATGATAATGATGTTGGTGAACAAATAAGTCATGTAACTGGCTTCTTGATATTTATATATTTTGCACAAAGGACAGCCCCACCTTTGAAATGTGGTACCTTTTGTCTCTCAATCAAATTTCCATTTCAAACTAAAGAAATGTTCATTATTATTATATTTGCCCAATGAAAAGAGGAATCAGCGGGATAGTAGGAAAAGGAAATTTTAATCCTGCTGTATTTTTATTTATATAATCTCTTTTTTTCTATTTATTTATTCATACAAGAACTAGGGTACAGGTCAGAGGCGTGGGGGGCGGGGTGAGAGGATTCACCAGAGACAGAATGGGGAACAGGCAGATCAGACTGAAACACACTGCTGAGGGGAGCAGCGGGCGAGGCAGGAGAGGTCTGCTGCGCCATGTGGGTCACCTCCCCGGCCTACTGGGATCGAACTCGTGTTTCAGCTGCCACAGTTTGCTTCATAGTGCGTTGTTTAACCCACTGCGCCACCAGGGAGGCCCCTCTGCTATATTTTTAGAGGAACAGTTAAGTGAAATGTTTGGGTAGAATTAAAAGTATTTTTTAAAGAACAGTTCCATTCTATGTGGAAATAAATTTTTCCGATATTATTTATTAAATTGGTTCTCCTCTTTTCAGATTTTATAAACTGGCATTACAGGTTTCTATTGATGTCCATCTGCTTCTAAGCCCTCTATTTCTACTACTTTAGTCAACTTGTTTCTTTGCCAATGCTGCACCCTTCTAGTTATCACAGCTTTATGCAAACTCAGTATCTAACAGAAAAATATCCCCATCAACTTAGCCCTTTTCCATAAAAGAACAGGCTTTCCTTGGAATTATTTCAAAAAATTTAGAATTGGTATCTCAAAATCATAATCAATAATTTGATTCTCAACTCCCTAATTTTAGATTATCCAAAGAAAGTGGATTGTTCATAATCAAACACATGAATCGGCCTGTTGTCTCTCTTGAGCGACTGTTTCCCTCTTTATTCTCAGATAATTTAGGGTGACCTTGGCCATTCACAGACTTTCTCATGGGAGACAGTAGTCTTCTGTCAACTCTCCACTAGAGATTAGTATTAAGGAGCAAGCAGGTAAGATTGTCTCAGGACCTAATGTAAGGTAGATACAGAGGTTAAATAAGGTCCCACACTGTTTTATTCACTTATAATATGATACATGAATTACTATGTGAAAGTAGAATGATAACCAGAAAAACCCTAATCCATTTTTAAAGACTATGGCAAAAGCTCTTGACATACTCTTTCTTTTCCTTTTCTCATGTAAAGCCTGCTAATATTTCCAGGTCTAAGTATAAAGATCCAACTCATATTTGCATTTGCACTACTGGGAACCTTGCAATGAATGAAAAGGTCTGTGAATAATTTCAATCTTATTTTCTGTGTAGCATTATGAGAGTCTCTCCTGCTTTCTGCAGGTGAAGTTTATTGCTACTTCTTCTTGCCCTTTTATTTTTTTCTCTGACTTTACTTCAACTCTGGAACTTTTGTCTTAACACAATTACTTATTTTTATGCTTGGATGGTTTCATTCATCACTTTCCTGAAGTTTTCTCATTTTTTTTTCCACTGAGCTTTAAACAGTAATTTCTTCATTGTACCATTTTTTTCAAGCTTTTCTCTACAGCTAGTTGGGTTCAGAAGGGCTTTTCTGAGAAAGTATAAATTCTTCTTTGTGTCCCCAGTCTATGGCTGAATGCAAGAAACATTGGAATCCTGAAGTAAGAGTAAATAAAATGCATGAATTATCTCAAGTTTTCACCAATAATCTCCACAGAGAGAGGACTCTTAAGTCAGATCTGCAATATTTAAGGTAGTATTTAGATATTCTATCTGGATGTCATTTCATCTCCAAATATACTATATTTGAAAACTAAATTCATCACCTCTTTTATGAGTGTTCTTTCCTCAATTAGATTCCTTTCCTGACTGCCTACAAAGTTTTGAGTTAATTATTTTGAGTCAGCCCTATTGTTTTTTCTCATCTTATATCTTGCCAGTCATCAAGTTCTATAGATGGGATTTTTCTTCTAACATTTCCAGCAACTATTCATTCCTTTCTTTTCTCAAAATGACAACCAAATTAAAGGCATGCATTTTCTAACAACTAGCCTATTGTTATAAACACCTAACATGGCAACTTATAGACATTCAAAGGACACTTACTAATGGGTGATTGTGTATCCATTTCTGTAATATTTGTGTTTCCCATACTTTTTGAAAAGATGGAAGCTTATCCTGAAGATATGTATGCAGAGATCTCTGGTCCACATGCTTCAGTTGCCACTTCTGTCAAGACTTATAGAATTAAACAAGTTGAATTCATTGGTGATGTTTTTGCCATCAACTTGGTTTTAGAGGATGTTATAAAAGCTCATTAATTGTAAAGCTGAATATTGAAGTAGTCCCTCTAATCTCCTTTATTTACTGACTGATCCTTTTAAAGAGCCCACCATCTCCTCTGCATTCCAACATCCCTCCCTTTAGTTCTCTCTATCCTGGAGTATTGTTCAAACATCAAGACTTCCCACTTTTCCACTGAATCCTATCTTCTTAGGTTAGTGATCTTATAAGACAATAGCCAGCTTGATTCACTCATCCATTTGTTCTATAGGTATTTAACAAGGTCACTAGGATCACAATTATTTTAGGCACTGAAAATAAAAACTAGCCCTTGCACAGACACAGCTGCCTGCTTTGCCAAATCCCCACCCCTACCCCTACCCCTCCCCAACCATATCAACATGTCAGGTTCTTAGAAAGGCAGTCCATTGTGGTTAAGAATATGATCAGAAGATGTTTTATGGATTCAAGTTTTAGTTGTACACCTCTTAGAATGTAAGGTAGTAGAATTACTTAATCTATTTTTATAGTCACCGCATCTATAATAAAGTTACTATTTTATTCATATTGTAAGCATTATAGGAGAAAGTACCTCAAACTGTTAAAATTATCCAGGTAAATATTAGGTATACTATAAATATTGGCTATATAAATATTAGCTATAATATATTGACTATTGAGAAGAGGCCTTAAATGCTCTGGACACTTCAGGTCTTGAGACTCATAGGTGTGGATGTATAGCAGTCACGTTATGAATTCTCTGCCTGTATATTTTGTAAATTTGATTCATATTGATTGATGCCCTTGGGATAGTGAGTGGTTTTTAACAATACATTGATACAGAAATTAAACACAACTGACCTTTGAAGGGAGACAAAACTAGATTCAAATTTTTCTTTGCCACTTACATGCCCTGAAGAAATGGGATTTTTAAAAAATATTTATTTATTTATGCATACAAGAGCTGAGGTACAGGCCAGAGTCGCAGGAGGTGAGAGGATTTACCAGACAGAGCGGGGAGCAGAACAGGCAGACTGACCGAAAAACCCTGCCAAAGGCAGCAGCAGGCACAGCAGGAGAGGTCTGCTGTGCCATGTGGTTCCCCTCCCTGGCCGGTGGCAGGGAGCGAACTCGTGCTGCAGTGGCTGTGGTTTGCTTTATAGTGCGTTGCTTAACCCACTGCGCCACCAGGGAGGCCCAAGAAATGGGATTAGTGACTCTACAACCATACATTCATTTAATCGGTGTTCACTTGACACTTACTGCTTGTCACACACTATCCCAGACCCTGAGGATAAAGCACTGAACCAGAGAGATGTGACCTTGACACTAAAAGTGCCTAGAGTTTGGCAAAACAAGACGGAGAAAACATGTAAGTATAAATAAAAGATAATTTTAGCCACCTCCAAAGGAGAGGGCTTGGGCTTGTAAATACTCTAGGAATGTGAGTTTCCATCACGACAGGAGCTTGTAGTCTAATGTGGGAACTAACCACCAAAGTAGATGGTTGTCACACGGTACAGAAAAGCAGTGATCCAGTAAGCAGCATTACCGTGGGGTGGGAGAAAGTGAGAGCCCTAGAGACATAGACTGGGGCTATAGACAGGGCAGTAGGATGGGAATTGTCAAAGGGAAAATAGCAGTACGTTTTATGAGCTCAGCATTGCCATTTAAGGTTATCCTTTCACTTTGACCAAATCCTGCTGCCTGAATTCTTTTCAGGTCAGTTTAATTCACCACATTAGACCTTTCCTAAAATATTTTATTTTCTTAGATCTCTCCCCAAATGCCTAAGACAAATATTTTTTTCTAGATGTTCCTTTCAACCTTTCCAAAATGTTTACTAGATTTGAGAGCACAGCCCAAAGGAATTGGGGAGTACTAATCTGCTGCAAATTCCTCTTAGTTCCTCTAGTCTCATCAGGATAAACCTTTATATTTTTTTTGAGTTTTTGCTGCTTCCTTTTCCACATCTTTCTGTATAACTCTTCAATTTCCTGATAGCAAATTCACCTTCTGGAAATACTACCTGGTGGGAAATGACAGCACTTCCCAGCTTAAACACTTCTGGCAAAAGTCCAGCTTCCTAGCAATTGACCCATCATTTTGGTCTCCAAACTGGACAATAATGCGGAGCCACCTCAAAGAGCTCTTACAGGAACATAGTAGATGTAAACAAAATGAGATCATTGAGATGAGTGCATTGCAAACACCAAAACCCTTAGCTGGACTTTTAAAAATGCACCATTAAGTTTTGTTCAAAGCCTCTGGGCCCCTATTAAAATCTAAAATGATTTATAGTAAAATCTTTTTTAAAAGCATAGTTAATCTAGGTAGATAGAGACTTGTCACTGCAAGGATCTGCTTTCTTGTTTAGGAGGGACTGGAGTCTATTTTATATAGAGTTGTGATAATTTATAATTTGACAATTACTAAGCCATATGAAAGTAGAATTTCTTCCAGCTATACAGGCCAGAAAAACACCTATTTTGGCCCTCATCTTGAATTTAAGAGCTTCATGAATCTATGGCTGACTTCTTGCCTTTTAATTCCATCTATTCTACACATTAGATGTCAAATTTATCACTGAAGTCAAAGAGGGAGATAAAATTTAGAGTGGACTATTTCTAGCTTGCTGAGAAAGTTAGTCATCGGTACGATTGCTTACATTTTCCTTGTGATTATCAATATTGTGCAGAGAGCCCCTGAAGTTGAAATTGTTGCAGACCATCTAGACTGGAAAAAAAGAAGTCAGCTACCTCTAATTGGTTAGCTTCATGGCTATGTGCTCATGACATTGATGAGCATAACGGATAGACTGAAAGATTCTCCTTTGTTTTCTTCCTCACCTAACAAGTCTTTTGAAACTCATGTACAAACTTAACTTTACTATTTTCATTATCAAATCCTACCTGACCCTTTCATGTCTTGGGTTAATGCTCTACTGAGTAGATAGTTGTACAAACTGAGATCTGTTACTGCTTCCCAGCAATTCTTGAATATGTGACAATATCCATTTCCAGCAGTCATAAATACGGACAGTTGCAGAGTACTAAGACTGTAGTAGAGAATATTTAAGTATTTATTTTATGAAAGTCCTTTGATTTGGGTAACAACATAACAATTCTCAGCAAGGTTTGATAATTTGCTAAAGAGTGTGAATAATCTAATATAAATTATCACAATCGAAAGAAACTATCACAATTGAAAGACCACTTGAAGCATGTGAATACTTTTAGAGTACTTTTAGAGTCTTAGAAATGCATTTTTTTTACTATTAACTAATTTCAGAAATTTATTTGAATTTTACCAGTCTCTTAATTGACTAATGTCCTAAAGACTATACATATAAGTGATATGTATTTGAAATATGTATGAAAATTTCTGGTTTATATCAACCAGAGGGATATTTTAATATAAAGACATAATTTCATAATTTTACCAGTTTCCCATTAATGTCCTCTTTCTGTTCCAGGATCCAATCCACAGTACCACATTGCATTTAGTTACAGTCTTCCCAAAGTCTTTTCTGATGTATAATATCTTTATGATATTACTGTTAATGTTGACCTTTATCATTTA
The DNA here is from genome assembly GCA_019455555.1 of Galemys pyrenaicus. Lineage (NCBI taxonomy): Eukaryota > Metazoa > Chordata > Mammalia > Eulipotyphla > Talpidae > Galemys > Galemys pyrenaicus. The sequence continues at coordinate 3,420,987 of JAGFMF010011395.1, read as the reverse complement.
GTAAATGTGTTGTCTAGCAGGAGTCTCACCTGAAAAATCAGTATTTTTATCTTTCCATACTTTATTAGGAATACATTTTTAGCTTGAAAGATTCCAGCTTTCTAAGAAATTTTTATTTACTTACTTTTATCTTTTGTAAATCTTCCAGAAAGAAGGAAAAAGCCAACTTATTTGAATTTCTTCCTGGAACTTTACATAACTGAAAGTCATCTTTTCAATAAATATTCAAAATATTAAAATATAACTCAAGCTAATACTGACCATTTCATATAGACCATTTACATCAATATTATGACTCATGACTATAATGCATTTGAGCTGCTCTTGTCATTGATTGACTAGGTTTCCTAGAATTTATAAAAGCTCACTTACATGGATAGTATTTATGACATTAATCAATCAAGAAAGCACTTAGAGAGAATCCTTGTTTTATACAGAAAAGCAGGAGTAATATATTTATGTGAAGTGTTTGAAAAGTTCTAATAAAAGGATATATATCTGAAATATGTATGAAAAGTTCTTGGGTTTATATCAACTCAAGGAAAATATTAATATAAAGGCACAATTCCATTTAAAATTATATATAACTCTGTTCAAACAATTGTTTCTCATAGAAAACTTGTATTATCTAATACAACATCATCTGTGACTCATTTTTTAAGGAAAAAAATTTGTATCTATCCTTTTATCCCTGTTGGTTCTCTTGCTCAAATTTTGTTAACTGTGTTCAGTGGAGCCACTTCCGTGCACTTTCTGAACTTCTGAAGCTAAGGAGGATGTTTGGAGGTACAGTTCACACCTGAAATATAAAATAATTGGAACAGTAAATTTATACTGATAATACTAGACTCAAAATTGACCAGGAAAGTGCCTCAGGAAAATATAGAACCTGCATATGTATCTGTAGAATATTTTTGTAATTGCTCCAACAGTAAATGATTAATTTTTCAAACTTAAAGTACATGTGCAAATATAGAAGAAAGATAAACTAAAAACTAGTTTAGCGTTTACTGTGGAATGCTGGCATGGTTGATGACAAACTTCCAAGGGTCTCTTTTGTTCAAAGTTATGTTAGATAGTGGTGCACAAGGCAGTACTTTGATGTTCATGAAACAGGGTCCAGCATAAAAAAAAAAAGGATCTCCTCACTTTTGTGGGTAATAAAGCATAGCTTTGATAGGATCTGTAATTCAAGAACAGAGTGTCTATTGGTAGAAAGAAAGTTCAAAGGCATTAGCTATGGTTGTGAAAGCACTTAGAGGTTTGAAGGCACCATGATGTCTCATGTATCTTGCTAGGGGGTAAGTGTTAGATTGTGGCTAGCAGGATAGTTTGTGAGGACTGAAGGTGACAACTCCAAGTTCTTCTTATTCTAAAGCCAGTTTCTCCAAATTGTGATGCCATAATGCTAGCTTAAAAAATATAATGCTAATTTATAAGTTAACTAGCTTAAAAAAGATCATATAAGCCATTTGGTTCTCTGTTGAGTATCTGAAAACTGACTATATCTTCCTAAACATACATGCCAAGACCAGCAACAAAACGAGGAGTAAATGTTTAAAGTACAGACTTGAAGAACTACCTACTGGGATTTCTAAGCATCATCTCCAGTTCTTAAACAGTTAAATGGCAAAAAAAGGGAACAATACATCTCAAAATATGCCTTTATTTTATGCTTTCTGTGCCCCCAACCCAACCTGGAAAACCATTACTCTTCAGAAACATTAAGGGCAGTACATAGAATGGCCACATGGTGTCAGGAGCTACATACACTTATAAAAGAATCAGATTTTTGAGTTTGAAAAAGAAGCAGTATTTTTTAATGACTTGCCTTCCTAATTTTCTCTAATTTTGATGCTTTGACTATTCATAACATTTTAATACAATTCCCAACAACTTGGCTCAAGATATTCATAGTTAGCATTGTTTTGATTTTCTGATGTTAAGATAATTAATAAATCTTGGTGACATATTAATTTAGCATTTGTGTTAATGTGCTTGTGGAGCCTGGCTGTAACAAGCAGCCGCTCTAGAGATACACCATGATAGGGTTGGTCCAGAAATAATAATGTAATGTAGAAAGAGGAGGAGTTTGGAAGTCAAGCAACCATCACTTAATATTCCAGTCATTTTTTTAGTTGACACATTTGAAAAATGAAGATAACAATACCCACCGTAAGAGGAATTATTGTATTTATTAACTGATATAACCAACGTGTGTTAATCATCTTACCCAGTGTCTGGCACTGATAAGTCCTTAACAACTTATATGAATTGGATATCATGTAAATATGCCTAATTGAACATAGTATGGTTCAAATATCTAGACTGCTAGGACTTATTTGCTAATTTCATTATGTTAGTATTTCAAGTTTCAGACTATTTTGAAATGTAAGGAATAAATTAGTGGAACCATCTCTCATGCCCTACCATCCATTCACTATAATGTATTCATATTAGGAATTATTTAGTTTTTAACCCATTTTCTTTTCTTGTATGATACATTTACTTAATATACCTTAGTCTTTCAGAAATTTTACTTTGTCTTCCAATTAATTTTTTTTCTTTTTTTGTGATCCAAGAAGTTGAAAAACATTACCCAAGATGGAAACATAAAATATCAAGTTTTGTATTCTAGCTTCCACATGCACAGATTCAACCAATCTTGCATCAGAAACACTGTGCAGTAAGGTTGTATGCAATACTTAGCTATTTTATATAAGGGACTTGAATATCTGTGGATTTGGCATTCATGGGAGGCCTTGGAGTCATTCCCAGCAAATATTGAGGAACAAAGCATTTCATACTGGAAATTCTGAGGTCAGAGAAGTCAACGAGTATGTCTACATTGGACTTTAACTCCTGCCCCACCATTCTGAGAGGCAAGGAAATATTAGAGACAGGTTACGGAAGGGATACTACATTCCCAAGTCAACACCGGTTAGCTCTGACACCATATACTTATGTAGGCTCTTCTTTTACTTTTTCCTTTTACTGTCATTGGCGGGGGGAGGGGGGTGATATAATGTAATCATTACACATACACATGCAGACATTTTAACAGAGTTCTGTCTGACTACAAGTCAGGGATACCCAGTTCATAGTACTAAATCTTCCTGAGTCTTAGTACATAACAGGAACATACATACTCACCATAAATAGTGATAAAACCAACAAATAACAAAACCCTAGAAAATGCTGTAATCGAGTCTCTGAGGGGCAGAGAGACTAACACACTATGGAGGTGGACATAATGGACTAAGAGCTCTATGGGTGCCTCAGTGGGGGGTGTGGTAGGGTGACATGGGTCTGAGGACTTGTGGTCCTATGTCCCTGAATCACATACAGTGTTGTAAATCATTGTTACCTCAAAAAATATTTGTAAATGTGTGTTACCAGTTACACACAATTTACAATATTGCAAACAACCTATGTACACAAACTGAAAGATAAATGACTATATAAAATATAAGAAATCAAAGATATGCATCTGTATTGATCTTGTTAATGTTTCTCTGCAACATAACCACATATTTTTTTTAATCACTTGGGCAAAGAATGATTGTACTCTTTTCTTTTATAATTTAATGAGCCACATAAATTTCCATCTAAATGAAAACTTGATAGAAGCTAATGTAATTACTTATTTATTTCCTACACCAGCTCAAAAACAAATCCAATGTAACAACATCTAAACTATAGAATAAATAATACTAATATGCTTCTTTTGGCAACCATCCACAAACACTGAACTATCAAGTTACTTTGTTCTTGATGTAACATCTATAGTTCCTGTAGTCGACAAGTTTTCTTGTAGTCAAGAAGCATTCCCATTACACACTGTGCTTCCATATTTTAGATTTATATTTAATATAAATAAAATTATTATTGTTTCAATAACTAAAAATATTTACTATTAGTCATTGTATATAGAGTTACGGAAGCTAGCTCTAAATCTCTTCAAATAATTAATTGAAACTTACAAGTTTTTTGCTTATACTCTAATATAGAACTTACTTAGTCTGGCTTATATAATTCTCTCAGCTTCCTTCCCCCTTCACTACACTGTTCAAGGAAAGTTTGTGTCATATTTTCACCTTTAATTAGATAAGCAACAGCTAATTTATTGCTCAGGGCAACTTGTTAAGCCAAGAATCACAGAAATATGGGAAAGAGACAAGATTCTGTCATTCTTGGAGGCAGATGTAAAATAAAGAGATGTAACAAGGGAGAAAGGAGTCTAATAAAATCAAGAATTTAAACAGTTGTAATTGTGTAGTTTGAGGCTCTATCAAAGAGAACAATTGGTAACCTTGCTGTTTGATTTCCTGCATTGTAAACTCTTCTGACAACTACAGGACAGAATGTATTACTCTATTAAGTCCCAAAATAGACACCAAAATCACATACTGAACAGTGTAACATTATAGGGGAAGACACTAGGCATAGAAATGAGATAGAGCTGTAAAATGTTTCTCAAAAGTGGTCAAACTAGCATATAAAGGAATAAATTGACTGAAAACGTGTCACCAACTAATTTAATTTTTAAGGGCCTATTTGTGAGTCATGAAGTGGTGACTCTTCTTTAGGCACTTAATAAAAGAGACCTAGATTGAATTTGAAACCACAGCACTCATTTGGGTTTTTTTATTTGATTTAACAGTTTCTTCAGAAATCACAGTACAATTCTAAGGATATATAATAAAATATGTTATTTGAATAATCAACTTATTTGTTGACTTAGCTATAGCTATTAAGTTCCTGAAATTAAATTGCTAACCCTGTGAAAATAGCAACATTTAAATGGAATAATATGAGATTCTTTCTTAGAACTTGGATTGATTTTTTTTCCCTTGTAAGACATTTTGCAAAGTAAGAGGACTAGAATTGAAAGGAAATGAAAACTTTTGAGGACCCATAGTAAAGATTTCATCCTCTCAGCTAACCTGGAAAACTGTGAGTCAGAAAAGCATTCAGGCACATTGTCATATTCTTTGGACCAACTCTTTAAATGAAATATGAGGATCTAGGCATAGGGAGGGAAAGGGGCCAAAGTAGGGGAGAGACAAGCACAAAGACTGTGGTGATGGATCTAGTGGGAGAACTAGAGGGACCACATCAGAGGGGAGAAATCAAATACTAGCCAAAAATTAACACTATAAGAAAATAAATAAAACATAAAAAAATTAAACAAAAATTATGACTTTCATATATATAAATTCTATTAATACCATTCTTTAAAAAAGAAAGATGGGACCTCCCAGTGGCACAAGGGGTTAAGTCACAACACTTTGCTATCCACAGCCACTGTAGCATAAATTAGTTCCCCTGCCAGGGAGGGAAACCACATGGCGTGGGAGACCTCTCCTGCTCTCCCGCTGCTCCCCTCAACAGTGTATTTCAGTCAATCCACCTGTTTTCCCCTATTCTGTCTCTGGTGACTCCTCTCACCCCCCATACTTCTGGCCTGTACCCCAGTTCTTGTGTGCATAAAAAAGTAATTCTTTTAAAAAAGAAAAATGAGTATCTAGTAATAAATTATTGGACTTTTAGAAATACAGGGTTTTATACCCCTAGTTTCTCATATTCAGTGGGGGTAGTGAGGAGTTGAGTGGAATAGAGGAAGAAGTCAAACTGGTTTGAGAAAGAATGTCTTATTACTCAAAAAGTGATTTGCTACCCACTTTGGGTCTTGATAGAACGATAGAATGTATCTGTAGAAGCAACAGGATTTATGTCTAATTTCTTCTCTATACAGTGTAGGAAATTAAATATGCAGGTTACTAGTGTTACTAATGTTCTCTTGCATAGTCTAAACCCCACAGTTTCCTGAAATTTATTATTTGGAGGTTGTCAGATTCAAACTTCTTCATGAGAGAAATGTCAAAGAAAACAAGTACCTTCTTACACTTGGCAGCATTTAATAAACCAGAGGATTAGTATATGTTATTTATCAACTCTCACACTGTTGACAGTATACTCCAAAAAAACAAAAAACACCTTTTGCACAGACCAAGAAGAGACATGGGCAAGAATCTGTATCTCTACCATAATTGGCAATGGGCAAGTCACAAGTGCAGGCAGCCATTAAAGAATTAACCATTTCTAGATACAGCACTGTGACTAGATGTCTAAAACATAACTGCATCTAACGAGGAAGAAGCAGGATGTGCAATATAATAAAAATCAATTTCTGTAAATTAAAACTCCACAAAACAACACTGCATGTTTTTCATTGTTACAATATTTTAAAAGTTGGATTCATTGGTGGGGAAAGAAGAATGAGATCAGGATAGGAAATGGAGAGAAATATTAATAATGAAAAAAAGAGTTGGCACGAATAAATGATAAGTTTGCAATAACCGTGATTCATCCTTTGCATATCCCAGGCCCCCAAACAATAACAATAAAAACAGAAGACTAGATATAGAGGATAAAATACTCCAGTGTGTATATTATTTATAGAAAGTAGAACCCATTTGAGTGTGTCCTGGAAATTTCAGGGGAGGTACGTTTAGCAAGTTTTCCAGTTAGAGAAGAATGATAAGTAATTACTTCTAAATGATGAGAAATTACTTGAACAACATCCATTGCTAATAATTTGTGATTAATGAGAAGTCAGTGATAATAAATGTGTGTAATATGTCATGTTTATTGCCCTATTCTAGTCAACTCAAACAGTAAGAAGGATTTTTTTCTGAAAGATCCATCCCAGTTTTTAATGTTGTCCATATTTAGAGCATAAGATTTGAGTATCAGTCTCAATAGAGAGGTGTCCACAATGGGTGTTTTGGGAAAGCTACTCTCCAAGATTTGGAAAGGATAATTATGTCTGTTCTCCTAATTGCTTTTGTCTTATCTTTCCTGTTCTCATTTCAGGATCTTACAATTAGTTCTATTTGCATTTTGGGTTGGATAACCCTTTCTTAAGTGTATGCTGAAGGAGGGAAAGGCTGTTCTGTGCATTTTATAATGTTTGCCAGCATCCCTGGTCTGTACTCATTAGAGGCCAGTAGCATTACTCCCCTAGTAATTACAACTAAAAATATTGCCCAGTGTCTCCCAAGAATTTGGCAGAAAGTTAAATCAAGCTTTGAGTAGTTCTTAAGAAGTTTATCAGATTTGTTGTTTTACACTTATGAGCTATTATGATTAAAACTATTTCCCATACTGCTTGACTACTTGCTTCTGTGACCACCATGTGCCCAGAGGGGAGCTGATACACCAGATGAGACCACTCCGCTCAGTGCTGGCAAGGGGAGTCCCAAGTTTCTGAAAAGATTTTGTTTAAGCATGAGTGGGCTGGGGCTGGGTGTTGGGAGGGAGGGGACTTGGGTATCCCTTGGACTGCCTTCCCCATGGAAGCTAGAGTGTTACTCAGCTACTCTTTCCCTCTTGGTGGGGATGTGGGTCCCCACCCTTGATGAACTTGAGAGCTGAAGGTGGAGATCATGTACCCCTCCTCCCAGCTTGCTCATGCTCTTGGTCACCTTGTGACCCTTGTTGGGACCCAGGGTCATGGGGTAGGACAGAGCCAAGGCTGCTGCCCTACATTGGCTACTGTGAAAGTGGCCAGATTTATTGTTATAGATGGTAAGTCTTCATAAATTGCATAGTCTCTGCAGAGACTCGGTGCATACCTGATCCAAAAGGGAATTCAAATGTATTAGAATATTCAAGTAACAGAAATATAGCAACACACTACACAAATATACTTTAGTATTTAGATTATTAAGTTTAACCACATGAACTTCTAGGATTCGAATAGTATGGCAGCTTTGTATGATTCTACCCAGTAATTATCAAAGTAGGCTGTTGGCTCCTTGATGGTTCACCCCTTGCTCCTAACATAGTCTAACAGAGTGCGTATTCTGTAAACATTGACCATAATATGAATAAAGGTATTAAGTGATATATACAAATATAATTAGGTATGTAATTATGCTGTTTTTATATGGATGTAAGAAACTATTTAATAGCAGAAATCATCTAGTGCCTTGGTGACATGGAAAGATTTTGTACCTCCTCAAAATATTCATTATATAATTTTAGTCACATTCTGCATGTATCAGTCTATCTAACAATTCCAATACAGGAGTTAGAATGAGATATCCAAAGTTTGAATTCCAGCAGCAATACATGCCAACTGTATGATACTGTCTGTAAATGAACATGACAATAATACGTCAGTGGATTTTTTTTTGAAAGCTAAAAATGCAACAACATATGCAGAGCACCCATCATAGGCTTTTTGTTTTCCCTATTAATTCATCCTACTAATTGAACTTCTAGTTTTCCTTTGTTTTTGTGGTATTTCTGCATTTCTGCTCAGCTTAGATAATATTTTTCTGTGAAAGATTTATTTAAGTACAGGAGGAATTCAGGAGCTGTACTATATTTGCCTATTTTATTTCTCAAATTAAAAATGAAATTTCATTAGTGACAGGTACAGATGTTGTATAATTCATTCTATATTTGGTCAGTGAACTTTATGATTTTCTTATTGTTAGAATTTAACAAATATTATTTCTTACTATAGCCATTCCTCTTAAAGTATTCTAACATTAGAATGCATTTTCTTTCTTTATTTATTTATTTTTTTTTTTTTTTAAAGATTTATTTATTTATGCATACAAGCACTGGGGTACAGGCCAGAGGTGTGGGGTGGGGGGTGAGAGGATTCAACACAGAGAGCGGGGAGCAGAACAGGCAGATCAACTGAAGTACACTGCTGAGGGGAGCAGCGGGCACAGCAGGAGAGGTCTGCTGTGCCATGTGGGTCCCCTCCCTGGCTGGCAGCAGGGATCGAACTTGTGCTGCAGTGGCTGTGGTCTGCTTCATAGTGCGTTGCTTAACCCACTGCGCCACCAGGGAGGCCCTGCATTTTCTTTAATCTTTACAAATAGGGAGGAAATTTTATTGCAGTTGTTTAATTGATAAAATATATCATTAAGTACATTTACACATCTTCCATATAGATTAAATTATACGCCACACTTAATACTTGTCTTTTCAACTATACATATTTTCCTTCTAAGAAGACTGACAAAGTAGATTGCCTAAAATGTGTTTGTTTTCTTGAAAAAGTGACACATATTCTGTACAGAACAAATTTGTCTTTCTAGAATTTTACTTTTTTAAAAAAATATTTTTATTGAGTTACTATTGTTTTACATCATTGTTTCCATAATAAAAGAATAGGATCCCACCTTCAGGCATTATTTCCATAATACGCCCACCGAGGAAGCCAGAGCTCACTACCATAGGCCATTGTGCTCCCTCCTTTCTCTGCTCTCATCCCTTCCCTTCTCCTCCCCCCCATTCCACAGTCAGCTTTCAAGAGACAGAAAGTAGCAGTCATTTGTTCTATGACCAAATCTTAGGAACAGATCTTCTCCCCATGCACTCTGGTTCCTTCTCCTATTCAGTTTCATCCACTTGACTTTTTATAACCCCCTTTCTCCCATCCAAGTACTAACCAGGCCCGACCCTGCTTAGCTTCCGAGATCAGACTAGATCGGGCGCGTTCAGGGTGGTGTGGCAGTAGACTATAACCCCCTTTCTATCCCACCCTTCCCACATAGAATTAAATAATCCTCATGCACTACTTAAGGTAAAGAAAGTTCAGTCACGATTCTTTGTAAATGTAATATAATATCAACTGCTAATTCTAATTTTAGATTCTCAAATTGTTTTATAACAGAGATAAAGAAGTGCAAATAAGGGGTAAACTTGTAAATGGAAACATACAAATTTGGTCTCCAGTGATTTTTAAAGAGGAGACATGCTTTGTTACAAAATTGAGGGCTTTCTTATGATAATTAGGAGTGATGGGTAAAAACCTAGGCCTTCTTCAAAAAATGCCCATTGCACACCCTCTAGAAGCCTCCAAAAGTATCCTCAGGGTCCATAAACTCATTCCCTAAACTTCAAGTTATCTCTGCGCAGACTCCTCCAGGCCCCTAGCAGTCCTCCCTACTATAGTCTTCAACTTGCAAAGGATGATGTTTTAGTTAGGGTCCTTCAGAGAAACAGAACCCACAGGACATAAAGAGAGAATCTTTTATCATAGGAATTAGTGCTCATCATAGGGAGACTGAGAAGTGCCACCGTCTACTACTGCAAGCAAGAGAACCAGGGAAGCTAATGGTGCAGTTCCATTCCAAAGCTGCGGTCTGAGCTGGATACTGCAGTTTAAGCACAGAGAAAATTCACCATTCTATGAGTTGCGTTCAGACCTTCAACTGCTTGGATAATATCCACACTTACTGGTGAGGATGCTCTTTCTTACTCAGTCTACCAATTCAAATGCTAAGTTCTGAGAACCCCTTCACAGACACATCCAGAAATAAGGTTTTACCAGCTATCTGGGCATCCCCTTAGCCCAGTTACTTTGACACATGAAATTAACCATCACAGCTTGCAGAGCACTGAATAAAAACACATTTGGTAATTGTAAGAGATTGTACCTGCAGCTCTGTCTTCCCTTCAAAGCATACAGTTTTGTGTTTTTTTTTCCTTCCCTCTTAACATGGGAGCAGGTGGTTAATGGTGAGTGTAGGATCCAGGATATAGAGAATTCCTGTTCCAAAGGTTGTGTTGTTCCAGGTCACCACATAATCTGTACCTGGAGGGCTTGAAATGTGTCCGTGGAGCATGGTCATGGAGGCAGCTGGCCCTTCCTCTGTTCACTGGACACAGCTCCAACCCCTACCCGAACTTTCCTCCAACCGGGCTCCTTATTAAATGAATTGCATGCTGAATGACAGCCTAAGGCCTTTGAGAAATAAGCAGATTACCTTTTTTGCTTTTCATTAGTGGTGTATGACCTTGCTTATAACTTCATGAAAGATGCCACAAGAAAATTTTGGGGGAACAATCAATACAACTAAGATAAAAAATGGAAAATTTGAAATTATGAGGCAGAAAAAGAAGCACCTTCACAGAACAAAAAAGAAGCAACCTCACACATTAAAATAAAAAGTTATTTTAATGGCCAGCATAGTAGGGTGTTGTTTTTAACACAAACCATGTTGAGTAGGTGTGTGCTACATGCCTACACTGATATTTTCTTAAGACATTTAAGACTGCTTTATATAAGTTCTTTTAAACACTTAAGTAATAGGGCCACTAATAAGGTGACAGATCTGTAATCCTCTTGGATTTCATTGGTCTTCAAGTTATATAAAGAAGATTCTTCCTCACCAAAGTTAACCTGGTAACATGTGAAACAAATCAAATTTTCCAAAATTTTTCAAAAATTCCTGAAATTTTTCAGGAATGAACAACTCATTGTTACACCAAGAAAACTGAGGTCCTGTGCATCCCTTTTCCTCTAAAGCATTCAGGCCTCCAGTACAAAGTAGGTTTTGTATTTTTACTTGTGCTAGGTCTCTGTGAAACAGATTATAAGTATAGTAGGTGTTTACATTTCCTGTGAACTCGTGACTAACAAGGTTCAGGCTATGTTGACTGAATATCTACGGAAGTAGGTCAGCATGCTTAAAGAAAATCAGAGCACAGGGCCCTCCCTGGTGGCGCAGTGGGTTAAGCAACGCACTATGAAGCAAACCGCAGTCACTGCAGCACGAGTTCGATCCCTGCTGCCAGCCAGGGAGGTGACCCACATAGCACAGGCAGACCTCTCCTGCCTGGCCTGCTGCTCCCCTCAGCAGTGTGTTTCAGTAGATCTGCCTGTTCTGCCCCCTGATCTGGCTGGTGGATTCTCTCACCTCCCCGCACCTCTGGCCTGTACCCCAGTACTTGTATGCATAAATAAATAAATCTTAAAAAAAAAGAAAATAAGAGTACAGTGTCAATCACTTGGACACCTTTCTCATTAATTCATTAGTTCACCATTCATTTATTTAACAATATTTTTCACTTATATGTGCAAAGCATTAAGTTAGGTGCAGAGAAAGGAGGAATTATATGGCATGGCCCAGGTTTTGAAAAGCTTGTGTTTCTGCTAGAAACTGCATAACCAAACTTTCAATCCAGGGATAGTTCGAGAGTTATTGCAGAGAGAGTTATTGCATTTCCAATATATTTTTAAAGTTTGCATTGTGGTAATGTTATCTGCAACATACAATCAACTTCAGAAATGGAAAGAATGAGTCTCAAAATTGTCAAGTGTCCTTGGATATCAGCATATACATCTTCCCTCGTAACTCATTTCTAAAATTGTTTGCATTTGCATCACATAAATTATCAGGAAGTTGTCTACAGTCACAAATAACTGTTTTATTCTTAGTCTTGTGTAGTGTGACCCTACCATGTGTTTCACATTTTATTTTGCTCTGAGTCTGTGGGCACTCAGGTGACCTTTTCTTTTTCATTTTGTCTACATCTAATGCCTAATATCTTTAACACAAATAGCGCCGCATAACCTTTTCCTTGTTAGGAATGTGTGGGAACAGATCGCTTTGTTCTTTTATGCTATAGAGTCAATTGTTAAATGGCAATGCTGTTTCCAGAGTACAGTAAACAAGGAGATAATTTAGCAAGAGTATTTTCCTCCCATTAATGACATGGGAGAACAGCCTGTACATACTGTGATCAGCCTGAAATTTGTCAAAGAGCAAAATTCACCTGGCTAATTCCCTCCTTAGTACCTGTCTGTGGTATTCAATTACTTGTAGGATAAACACCCAAACTTTTAACATTGTCCCAAGACCCAATAGTTCCTTCCTGCCCCTGCAGTTTCAAGTACCCCTCTCCCTTTCCTTTTTCAAATTCCAGCCATTTGACCTCCTTGCATTCTTTGTGCTCCTGACTTTGGATGGAACTTTCTGATTTTCAGTCCTCCATTGGACATTTACTAACTTTGAGGTTTTAGACAAGGTGTTTAATCTCTCTGTATCTCAGTTTCCCCATCTGTAAAATGGATGTAAAAATGGAGCCCACTGGGCAGTTTTGTCATTATGAGGATGAAATAATCCATATAAAAGTGCCCACTTGTGCCTGGACCACAGACTGGTCTGTAGGAGAAATTCAGTTATTCTCCATTCTTGCTTAAGCGTCTCAATCTGTGTTTTTGTCTCTGTTTACCATGCTGTCCCCTTATCCTTCTCTAAGTGCAACAACATAAAGTTAAAGAACAGTTATTCTTGAGATATCAACTTAAATGTTCTATGTCTAGGAAACATTTTCTTCCGCTCTCATTAAATCAGCTTTCCCTTTTATACTCTCCTAGAGCATTGTGTGTTCTTGTGGCACTTAAACAATGTTGCTTAGATGATTACTTCTTCTTTCTTTTCATCCTGCTGCTTTCTAAGGATGGAAGCCCAGTTTGTCTTGCTTATCATGATGTAGCCCTGATACCCTTACATCCCTACCATATTGGCATCTCTCAGAGGCTGAATTAACAGATATATTTGCTTCTATTCTCTTTCTCCTCCTGTCCTCCTTTCAGCAAGCAATTATATGGCTGGCAAGGAGCAGCAGGGGCACCAGGGCTCATATGTGGTCAGACATGAACTCTGCACTGCATCCTTAGGAAGGGGAAAGTGAAACTGCTTGCAGAGATGCAGAGCAATAGACTAGGCAACAAGTTAACAGGTCAAAGGGATGTGAGCACTGCATTTCTCATAAAAGAATGAATGATTGTCACAGCAGCATTCCTGAAATGAGAGTGGGTGAAGCAATCATAAATGGCAGAAGTTACGGAAGAAGTACATGCAAAGAACTTGAACATCCAACCGTAGCTCTGCCTCTGGACAGAGCAGAACAATAGCAAAATAAGTCTTCATGTCACGATAGCTGAGAACTTGTTATTTCTCTCTATATATTTCTTTTTCTCTTTTCCTTTCCAGTGATTGACAGCTAAATGCTGAATGACTCCATTCAGTTCTCTTTCTGATGCTTCAACCTTTATTCACTACCCAGAGTTAGCCAGAAGATGTCAGTCTTAGAACTCAAACAAAAATCTGTCCCCCTCCTAACCAGCCAAGAGCAAGTCATGTTGGGACAAAAAAAGGCCTTTGAACTCCCTATATCTCCAAACAATAGACATACAACTCTATGCAAGATAGTCTTAATGACAGTTTATTTTGGATTTACAAAAATATAATCTATAGGCAGTTACTATTCATAAGCCTTTTCTAAATAGCAAGACTAAAGAACCATGGAATTGTGAAGCAGAAATCCTCAGCTTAACCGTCAACCCTGTGCATGAATTTTTTTATACAAGTATGGTATATTATGTCTTAACCCACTCTGCTATTCATATATTAACTTACTTGTCAAGTTTTTTATTGAATATGTTTTGTGCGTTTAACAATGGGATATTGCTAGGGATTCAAAAATAAAAAGGATGAAGTAAACCCAATCCTGGTCTGTTCTTACAGGCTAAATTGTCTCCCCTTCATCCACCACACTCGCCACCCCTACAACTAGGGGGACAAAGACACATTGAAATCTCAGTATCTTGAAATTTATTTGGAAATAAGGTCATTACAGATGTGACTATTTAGATTAGGTAATACTGGAGTAGAGTAGCAGTAATATGTCTGGTATGCTTGTAAGAGGAGAGACGCGTGAGGAAAAGACAATCATGTGATGAAAGAGGAAGATTGGCGTGATCTATATGTAAACTGAGGAAGCCAGGGATTTCTGAAAACAACAGAAGCTAGCAGTGGCAATGAAGGATTTTCTCTGATAGGCTTCAGAGAAAGTATGGCCTGCTGACCCAAGACCTCCTTGATTACCTTGATTTTGGACTTCTGGACTCCAGAACTATGAGATAACTTTGAGATAATAAACTTATATATAAATATATATATATAGCTACTGTGTCAAATATTTAACTATAATTCTGCTTTTACAAAGTAAACAAAACATGGAGGTAATTGAACACTGTATATGTGCATATAAATATATATAAGTATATGCACATATGCATGTATATATACACACACATAGTAAGAGAAAGAGACACTTATTATGAGGAATCGACTCACATGATTGTGAAGACTGAGAAGCCCCATGATTGCCATCTGTAAACTAAAAGTCTAGGAAAGATGTAACATAATTGAGTCCAAGTCAAAGGAGGAGAACTAGGGGAGCCAATGATGTAAACCCTATTGAATGTCAATTTTGGTTCACTGCCCTCTTGCCAGATTATTTTGCTACTTTGGCTTGGACATGTAGTTCTATCTCCTTGTAGTGACTTTAATCATATTCTTTAGCTAGAAAATTAATTAGTTCGATCATTTGGCACTTCTTTAGTAAGGATTCTATAGTAAACACTAGGGAAGATGGTAATGATATCTCTAGAGTAGTGTTCTCTCTCTCGGTCTTCTTATTAAGACCAACTTCAAGGGAATTCCCTTTGCGATTCCTTTTTTGATCCCACCTTGATTTAATTGGATGTTTCCTCCTCTGTATAAACCACTTCAGGAACATTTATCAAATTACATTGTAACTTTTAAATTGTAAATTACATTGTAATTTATAATGATTGTTCATTGTATTTCTCTGTAGCTACGCTCTGTGCATATTGAATACAAAGACTATTCTATTTTTTGCTCTAAATTCTGGACCTAAAAATGTACCCAGTTTATAAAATAGAATAAGTGATAGATAGCAAGAAGAGCAAATTGAAAAACAGAAAGGACAGAAGCAAGGGAAGGCAAAGGGAGAGACTGGTGCTAGGAGAAATGTTGATAAGCTTGATACAAATGGACATGGCTTGACAGTACACAAGGAACAGCTTCAGACTAAGGTTACTGTGCTTGCAAGTGGGTAACATCCAGTCTCCTGGATCATTAACTTGGTGCTGTTAAGTGAACAGGACTATTATTCTACATTGTAAATTGTATTTTATGACCCATCTCTAGCTAGAAAGCAATAGTGTTATATCACTTAAGGAATTTAATCTCTTGTGATTAGTAAGAGAGATGTTCTGAAGATATTATTTGCCTTGTATAATAATGAAACTATGAATGTTTTTTTTTTTCTTATTAGTTTGGAGCAAACAGTAAGTTTTTGTTGTTATTACTGTTTAGGATTTATCCACAGACTCAAATTTGAGTAACTATCAGTACACATTTGCAATAAATGTGTAGTTTTTCTGTCTATCTCTGTTTCTATCTTATTCCATCTATCATCACTCACCCCTCTCTCACTTTTTATTTCCATGTAAGGGAAAATTGCTTTCTTTGTCAGGCATCAAAAAAAATCCATAATAATGATTCACAATTTCTTCCATTATATGTGCAATGTAATATATATGCACATTTAGTCACAGAAAAAATATTTTACCATAAATTTGCTCTGGAGGAAGATTTAAATTGTTTGTTTGTTAAAAGCAATATTGTTTGTTCTTTAGTGATGTTATTTCAGTAATAATGGAATCTTTTAGATTTCTCACTACATGTTAGACACTTAAAGCCCCCATGATTATATAGTTTTTGAACTTGTGGAGAAAGTCAATTGTCCTTTCACTTATTCACTCATTCATTTGATTCTCCATGAAACAAATACTTGTATACCTATGAACATGACTGAGAACTAGGGTAGGTCACAGAGATACAAATGCAAAAAGATCATTTTCTCTTAAGGTCTCACAATTTAGAAAAAATAGGTAAAGTCTACTGAAAAGAGAAATATAAAGAGAGAAGGACAAGAAAAGTGAAGAGAAAGGAGGTCTCCTTGCTGTAAGGATGAGGAAAGACACTGGTGAAGATTTTCTGTTGAACAGATCCCAAACAAAAAATGAATTCATTTTGAGGATCTGCAGAAGGATCATGAATCACCTCCCTAAGAGAGCTACAAGAAGTTTTCTTCTTGTGCAAGTGTGATTTATGATGATGACAGATGGAAAAAGTAGACTCAGATTGCTAGAAAGGATCCTAGAGATGAAAAAATAAGCAAAATTGCTCATCTAAATGATACAAAAATAAATCATTGCAATAAGGATGCTTAAAAGTGAGAACTGGTAGAGGCAAGAATTAAGATAGTTCTGGATAACAATATATGAGTAAGAGTCGATAGAAACAGTTTTTTCAAGGGATCTTAAATACGTGTAATTGAAGAGACCCAGAAAGCAGGGACCAATAATTCTCTTCATTTTTTCCCTTATTGTTTTTTTAAAAAACATTATTAGTGGAGAGTGAAAAAAGAAAACCAAAATTGATGAACTAGAAGACTTATGAAAAAGATTGAATTGGCAAGGGAAGGATTTGGTTAAAATAATGAAAATTTTTATGATAATGTGCCCTCATCACCAAGGTTTATGTGGATTCCAATAAAGATCCCAAAATATGAGCAGACATGCACAGACTTGGAATGATGTGAAGTTCATTAATTTCAATTTTCACTTAAAGTAAAAAGGAAAATACACTTCGCCAGGCTCTCTGCACATCTTCATTAAGTCTTAGGAACATCTCCAGGGAAGCTGTCTGAATCCACTGTATAAAATGGCCTATTTAGTTCCTCTTTGAGTTCTTCCCTTAGACATAAAATATTTCTCCCTCTGTACAATGAAGAAATTATGCACCTCCTTTGTTGAACTTAACTCAGTGTTAGACAAGAAACAAAGAGTTTTCTTTCCTTCTTCTTTACCTATTATTTTTCAAAAAGACTTTATTTCCTGTTTCTCTTTTAGCAGAAATCTCTGACTCACAGAATTTCTACACCACAGCATGACTTAATATATTAAAGATACTAGCAACAACTTCACAATGTAAGTAAATCATAATGACTAAATGAAGTTCTGGAGAGAATCTGCAGAGGAGTGGGAGCTCACAGGGGACTGGGAGAAGGCAGAAAAATGGGGAAATGAAGTGAAATGAAATGAAACACCATAGAAAAGAATAGAATAGAATTAAATACCTAAATGAGTAATGAAATTCCCTTTGTAATCTTATGACTAACCTTCCCAAGAACCTCCGGAGTAACTCAAGTCTAAATTGGGGAAATTCTGGGTTTTTTAAAATATAGTTTATTTATTTATATATATTTTACACCATGGTTCATTTTTCTACAATGTTTTCTTTTTCCTCTCAAGTGTAGTCCCCACAGAATTCCCACCACCAATTCACCTGTGCACCATCACCATAGTCCCTTGTGTTCGTCTCTCTCCTCTTCTGATGCTTCTCCCTCATCTTCCCCCATAGAATGTCTCTGATTTATAGTTGCCTGTCAGTTTTTTCTGTTATTATTTTTCCCCTGATCCCTTATTTGGTTCCCCTTAGGTAGGGGAAATGCTTCTCTGATGCAAACAGAGTCCTGAGGAGCCAAGCTCGGACCCACTGTGTCTAAGCACTGTTTCCTGAAACAGCCTTGCTTATTGCATCTTTTCCAAACCTTACAAAGACTCTTGGATTAAGCATCTAAGAGAAGACATTTCACTGGTGTGCCAAAATTATCATTTTCCTCAGAAAAGCCTTGGGAGGTAATCTATTTTAACCAGATAGGTTGTGAATTAGCAACACAACATCTAGTCGCTCCTCTCATGAAGAAATGGTTCTGGTGTTAACAATATACATCTAGAAATGAACTTCCAAGATCTATATCGTAGCTCACCCACTTACTGGCTTTTAGGAAACTGCATTTAATTATACATATATTAGTATATATGTAGCATGTACATAGCACAGCAACAAGTCTCTTCACATCCTATAGCAAATGCTCACTGGAGTCATCAAATGCTTTCACACAAAGTAGAACATGTTTGTTACTATGTGATAGGCTCCAGTACACAATGGAATACTACTCAACAAGCAAAAAGATAAATTAATGCCATTTGCAGCAACATGGATGGAGCTAGAAGGGATTATGCTCAGTGAAATAAGTCAGAAGGAAAATATAAGATGGTTTCACTTATAGGAGGACTATAGGGAAACCAAAAAAGCATCAGAGGGAAAAAAGACAAATTATAGATCAGAGACACAGCAGGATAGGGGAAGAGAGAGGGTCAAAACAGGGGAAAGAACACAAAGGGCAATGGTGAGATTCATGGATGAGATGGTGATGGGAGACTCATGGATATTATACCCAAGGGGAGAAATTAAATATTTCCCCTGAATCTATTTGATAGTTGGTTCATAGTCATATGCCACTAATCTAATTGAATAATTCCCACAGTTTCTATAACTTAAGAAAAGGAGAAAATATCAAGACAAAAAGGATGTTTTGTAAATGAATATGCATCTCTGCCTTTTTATTTCTCTTGATCAATGAGTTTGACATTCATTTGCTGGCGCAAATTATTCTGTCTCTACTTTGCAGGGCGATTCCATTTAATAGAACTTCCACCAGAATTTTACATTTTTTGGCCATTTTATTTTTGTTGAAGTTTTCTCTACCTTAGTATCCTTAACTTTAATATCCTGATATATTTGTTTTATTCTGATAATTTGAGTTGTCCTAAGTCTCCATCATTATTTATTTTTTTTTCTTTACCTCATAAAAATACGTTTTCCTCGAGGTTTTTTGTCAGCTGTTTTCTATTCTCATTCCACTTAATACTTCTCAATCTTTTTGAATGAAAACCTTTTTAAAAACTATTTTGAAAACTAGAACCTCTTTCAAAGAGGTCAGGGAGAGGAGGAGTTATATGTTTTTATTTAATCTCCAGTCATTTATTAATTCCCCCTCCTTCTAACGTCTTCTGGGAAAATTCACCTGTTCTCAAGATCCAGTAGTCAATCTGTGTTCATTGTCTCTAATCTGTATTTTTATTCCCAAACTCTTTTGGGGCTCCAGACCCATGAGTACCTGACTAGTAAACGTGTTCACTTGGAAACTGCATAAGCACCTTAATTCAACGAGTTAACCTAACATGTCTTCCCATCTAAATCTACTGTTCTCTGCCCTGTTATTGGATGTAATGGATAACACCAATCACCACCCTGAATATATAAAGTTAAAATCTTTATCACCCCAAACATTTCCTTTACCCTCACTTCCTACAATTATTTTTTTCTTCAAGTTCTATCATTTTATTTCCTGAAAACCTCAAGGATTTTTTTTATTGTTTTCTCATTATCATTATCTTATTTCAGATCCTCAGAACGTCTTATCCATATCAATGACATAATCTCAAGTTATTTTTAGTTACACAATTAAAATAAATAAATGCTTTCTATTTATAAAAGATTAAAACAATATAAAACTATAAAAGGTAAGCCTTCTCTTTCCATACAATCTCATTCTATCCAATCTTTTTGCACTCCACAGATATATGCACTATTAACTCCTTGATGCATGTTCCTTGAGTTCTTATATTTGCATAAATGTGCATATACATATAAAAAGATGTAAGATTTGTTTTTGTTTTTACACAAATAGAACAGGCTTTACAAAACAGTTTCTCACTTGATTTTTTTTTAATTTAGTAAAGGAGTTGGAAAAATTTCCATTTTAATACATAAAAATGCCTGTGATGCTTTTAATTGTGACTTAGTCTCCTATCACAAGAGATGAAATATATATTTCATTTAACACTTTTATTTTAAAATATTTCATTTCCATTTTTGCTATTATAAGTCACTATGATTGTGTGTATACCTCCTGAGTATGTGTTTTGATGCTTCTGAGGTAAGATTCCTAGAATGGATGCCAGAAGCTTCTATCTGCCCACATTCCTCTGCAGTCCTTCATTTATTCCCCATCTTTCAACAACAACAAAAAATAAATCTGTGCATCTACTATTCTTTGAGCCCTGTGTTGGCACTGGTAATATAACAGTTGACATAGATCCTGCTTTCAGCGAGTTCAAAATACAACAAGAGATTCAGACAGATGACAAAAGTGCTGTGTGTGCAAGGTGTTCGTTCTCTCAGAGAAGTTAAAAATCAGTTTATTCCATGAGCAGTGAGGAGGAGTAGGATCATATAATGGGAAGGCTGTGTCTGGTATCTCTTGAAGGAAAAATAGAAATTGACATGATATAGAAATGAGCAAACGTTCTAGTTATTAGTGATAGTGTATGTTATGCTCAGTTCTAGGTACTGCAATTATAAGAATGAACAAGACAGGAAAGCTCCCTACTTTCACAGAATTCTACTTCTAGTGGGCGTTGGGGGTGGGTTGGTGAAAAGTAATACAAAGAAAAGCAAGAACGTGTATCCAAAAATTCAAATTGTGCAAATGTCATGAAGGCAAACCAGTAGGATGTGAGAATTGCTCTGGATAAATTACTAAGAGAAGTTTATCATTAAAAGCTCCCCCAGCCCCCACTCCGAAGATCCCATTTACCTTAGACCTGATAATAAGGGAACTGTCACAATAAAAACCGAGGGGACAGCAAGTCAAAGACCCTGAACTGGGAATGAGCCAGGCATGAGGCTAGTTATAGAGTTATTGTCAGAGTGGTGTTTCCAGAGCACTGCAAACATTTCTGTCACTAGAACCCCAGAATGCGGCGAGGAACCTGGATGATCGAATATGCGGTTCCAACACAGCTTTACCTCTGCCCTTCCTCACAGGACCCTTACACACAGTTGTTTTCAGTTACCAGAAACTGTTAGAGAATCAGAAAGGAGCAAACTCTGAGCCAGTGTAGGGCATTTGAATAAACTCCGATGACGTCACAGACCCCCAGCCCCATCTCCACCGGGAAGCGTGCTCTCCCAGCACACCATGAAAAAACTTCCTGAATGGGGGCAGCTGGGAACGAGGAAGGTGGATATATAAAGACAGGTGTGGTGAAGGAAGAAATGGAGACACGTGGGAGAGAGAGATGGAGAGGCCCTAGAAGGAGACAGGTAGGTGAGAGGCGGAAAGGCTGCTCCTTCTCCTTGGCAGAGACAATGGCCGCGGTTATCTTGATGTGGTCTAGTTTCAATTTTGAGTCTCCTCTTCCGTCCCCGCTTTCTGAGACCTGCCTAGCCCCTCTCATGTGGTTCTTTGCCAGAAAATAACTAAGATCTTGCAGCAAATTTCAGGCCTCAGCAGTCCTATGGCAGTCGGGGCCTGTTTGGTTAGGCATTTGACCAAGAAGGTATTAGTAATTGGGGGAAATTCTCAGTTTAAATCCTTTCTGCCCTTTTCCTGCACACCAGTGCTGCTAAACATCTTTTGCCCTTGTGCTCACAAATACTTGGACCCCTTTTGGAACATGCACCCCTTAACAGTTTGGGTTCCCTAGGTACCCCGAGGTTGCATGCTGTCAAAACAATCGTTCTTTCTTGTCTTTTTTCATACTGTTTCTCCTGACTTGAAAGCCCAGTTAATTCCTGTTTTTCTTTCATGACCCAGCTTAGTTCAGGAATCCTTCTCCAGTCCTCTCTGGCTGTGTTAGGAAGCAGTCTTCTCTACAGCAGAGTAACGTGTATGTGAATAACCCTTGGGATTAATTTTGTCTCCCAAGAGGAAAGGCTTGTGTAACTTGTACTGTGTCCAGAGTTTGGCCCGGAACCGAACACACGGTGGTGGTGTCTGCTAACTGGAGCCACTTTATAGCTCCACTTGCTTTTCCTCACCTGTATTACAAACACTGTCTCACAGCTGTTCCTGTAAATATGTTGGGGAGCCTCTTTATTATTTCTACCTCTAATGATAGCAATGATTTGGCAAGAGTTTTCGAAGTATGTCTGAACATATATGATGCTTTGAGAATTCTGTATACATACTACAGGTGTGACCTCTCTGGAATATGCAACTTTTAAGGAGTGTGTGGCCTTATTTTTTTGTATTTTCCTTTTTCTTTCATATTACATTTTCAGGAAAGGGAAGAAAAACAAGTTTCTTGTGTTACCATATGTTATGTGCAAGTCATTGACTCAGTCTTTACCTGTTGCCTTATAGAATCTGTAAAGCATCACAAAAAAATGCTTACAAATGAGAACCTGAGGTTCATACAAATAAGAAAGTTGAATTACAATTGAACCCCATATCAATCTGACTGTCTCACTAAAATAACAGGAGCTGTGTTCAGGGGAAAACTTACTCACTGAATTCATGGAGGACTTTTCAAATGGCACAATGCACTGAACCCCACAAATCTTTTCAAAGTACCTAATAAATTTGAGCAAGTTGCCCTCTATGGCACAAAAACAAAGGTGAGCAATGCATGGCCACTGTTCTCAAGTAGCTTGTGGTCTGATTAAAGATACCTAAATATGGAGCTGATCGTGATTTGAATATTATGTACAATTTAGTTATTTATTTAGTAAAAATGTCATTTTATAGGGCCATTCTCTGAGGTTCAACAGTCAGTACTTTATGGATAAGACTAAGTTGCTATAGAAACAACATCCCAAGGCTATTTAGATATTTAGTATAAATGTATTCACTTTAGGTTTCTTCTCTCAGGCTAAAGGAATATAATACATTGTATTATTTCAATTACTTAAGTACAATCACTTTAGAAAAATCACTGGGACATACCCCAAATCATTACCAAAGTTATATCAGGGTATTACTATAGACTAAAAAATTAGGCATTTTCAATTCCATAAGTGGATAATAAAAATGTCATTTTAATGATCAGATAATCGTCTGTTCTCTGAAATATAGCATAATCATTGGGAGTTTAGGGTTTAGAGAGGCAAAGTTTTAATTCTGTTCTTGCAAATAAATAGTTGTATGCTCTTCAGCAATTAACCTTTCCAAACCTCATTTTTCCTGAATTCTGAAAGGAGATTACATATGTGATATGAACATAGATAATTAATGAAAATTATTAGAATTTTCCCATTCTTTGCCATGAAAAGAACATGAGTTCTACAGAAGATCTTTCAGTTTTGTTAATCAGTTACAAAGATGAAAATATTGTACATTTCAGTTGGAACAGTTTTGATAATAACAAGAGACACTAAAAGCAAGTATATAATTAAATATATTCATATGTACATATGGACCAACAAATTGATTATTAACAATACAAACATGTTTAGACAAAACTATTTTCAAAAATTAAATTTTTTCTAAAATAAAATAGTATGTAAAATAAGGAGAAATTGAAAAAACTTATTTTTATTTTGATTATCTACTGATAGAATATAAGGAGAATAATTTGGTGTATGTTCATTCACTTTCCTCTATAAATATTCTTATAGAACAAATCTATCAAGTAATTGTGACTATTAATAATACTCTTGAATATTACACAAAGTTTATATGGTATAAGATCATTGACCTTTTCAATTTCATTTCATTTTTTTGTACAAAATATATATCCAATGAAAAATAGGAATTCTAGCAACAGATTCTACCCATAAGTTAGATACTCAAAAGTACCATATTTTAAAATTAAATCTTACACATGAGTTTATTCAGGTTTTCTCATGCTTTTGTAAAGACAGACTTCAGTATCTTCCTGCTTGTAGGTTTTTCCTTTTCAATAATTACAATATGCAAAAAGCTACAGACACCAGTGGGCACAGCATTAATGTACCTGCTGTCTAAGTTTATTAGCTAATTTTTGCAAAGTTTAGAGAAGTCATTTCAAAATAAGTTTAATACCTTTAAAGTTAATATGCATAAAGTCAATATAATTAACATGCAAATGATTAATCATATGTTCAAACACAAAATACATGATTGTTTTTGGGTACAAAGATAAAATACTTCAAGCCATACTATTATACACTATATTAAGTGTCAGTTTCAATAAAGTACAAACTTTGGCTTCAATATTTCTACTGGTTTGTACAAATAAATGTTTTTAAAAATTTTTCAGCATAGGTTCCATGTTGATTAATAAAATTTTAGAGTTCATTTGGATGGTGGTGTATTAGGGCAGAATTTGGCAAACTACAGCTCTCTGACCAAATCTGCAGCTCTGCCTGTTTCTGTTAATATTTTCAATTGGAACGTGACCATATTCTTTAGTTTATGGATTGTCTATAGCTGCTTTTGCACTGTACTGCAGAGTTGAGTAGTTGTGGTAAAAACTACTTGACTATAAAATTTAAAATATTTACTTTCTAGTACTTTACAAGACAAATTTACAAACCCCTGAGTTAGGAGTGCACTACAATAAATTTTACCATGAATTTCTTAGTTGAATACTAGAATTATTTTCATAATGATGCTGTGCTCCACCAAAATTTGATTCCTACTTTACCCACAAAGCAAATGACTATCTTTCATGGTAAATTTCTTAACTGAATTTACAACAACATTTACAATGTAAGAATGAACTTTCAAAAGTTTAACATTAATTCCATGAAGTGAAAAAAAAAAGTCAACTGCTTATTGAAATTAACTAATTCTCCAGTTAATCCAGTAGATAATGCCAGAAGAAATGTTTCAGTCAATTTCTGTAATGGGAGACTTCCTAGAGAACAGTTGGGATCAACTCAAATGGGGGAGACAGGAAAGAGTCAAGACTGGATACATAGAGAAGATAAACTGGCCCAAATATAGCTAGTGCCACATCAACATACTTACGCTGCCTTGAACCATGACTGACACTTTATACTTCTGCCTTTATCAGTGAGACCCCCTGGAAGGGGCTGATCTTACCCAACCATCTCTCTGTCACAGAAACTATATAAAGAGACTGACAGCTATAAGCCATCTCCAGCAGTCCTCCTGGTAAGAGAAGTAACTCAGACAGCAAGTCCTTCCTTAAAGTAGACCCAAGACATGCATCACCATGCTGTGCTCATCACAGCTTCATATATTTTGGGGAGCAGTTACTCCTAGGATCTCTTTTCCTAGGGAAAACTCAGAAGAGGAAAGGTAATGGTGATTGCTATAATGCAAGTAGTTGTAGCTGATTTAAGGGTCACGAATTCCTCTGCTACTCATTTCAGATTACCTCAGGAAGCACCTCTGGCAGTCTTGACTGGTCACGATGTTCTTTTCAAATTGAGGTTGCTCAACAGTTGTCATTTTTCCATCAAACTGGGACAGAGGGCTATGAGGTAGTGACCAAATGTATCACCTAGGTGTCAAAAATAATGCTG
Organism: Galemys pyrenaicus; assembly: GCA_019455555.1. Classification (NCBI taxonomy): domain Eukaryota; kingdom Metazoa; phylum Chordata; class Mammalia; order Eulipotyphla; family Talpidae; genus Galemys; species Galemys pyrenaicus. The sequence goes on along the minus strand of JAGFMF010011395.1, from coordinate 3,395,122 downwards.
CTATTTAAGAGCAGTCCTTCCTTCTTTGATGATCAGTCAGACTTCCTTGCCAAGATGGTGACTCCTCTTCTTGCTTAGTGACCTCTGGATACAAGGAACCTAGATATTATAGGTGTCAGTCATAACCTTGTTTCCTGACAGAATAGTTTTAATGTACCTTCTATTTTATTAATTTCCTACATCATATTCAGTGAATCATTGACTGTGTGTCTTTGAATACTTTATTTTAATAAGTTCTTTTTAAAGTCTTAGATTATTAAATACATCTATAAGTGAATGGCTAACATGCCAATAGCAAAGTGCCTTCACCGAGATGCATGAAATTAATTGAATTTGCCATCTGTCTGAAGATGGTACTACTATGAGGAATGTCAGTGTATATTTCATAATGATTATAAGTCTAGACATCTCATTGCTATAAATGGAGAAGCCTGACAATTGGGTGTATGTGAGGGTGCAGAGGGTGCAGCTCTGACTGACTTAGTGCAAAAAAGTGGGGTAAAAAGCACTTTAGTTCTAGTTACTTTAGTTCTGAGTCAGCCCTAGAGTGTATGTAAGTCCACAGAGCAAAAGCTTTGTGAAGACGGAAACCTTGTCTGTCTCATCCATGGTTGTATCATCAGTGCTTAACATAGGGATGGCTTATTGTAGATGTTTAAAACATAACTGATGAATGAGTGAATGAAGCATAATAAATATAAGTCTTGCTTACAATTGTGGCATAAATCTTCACTGATGTTGAGAAAATATTCTAGTGTTTTCTAATTTTTATTAGGTTCTATTTTTTTTTTTTTTTTTTTGGAGGGAGTTGTACAAGACTCCTTTTCACGGGGAATCAGAACTGGCTCCCCNGTGTTTTCTAATTTTTATTAGGTTCTATTTTTTTTTTTTTTTTTTTGGAGGGAGTTGTACAAGACTCCTTTTCACGGGGAATCAGAACTGGCTCCACAGGCAGCACAGTCTGTTCCACCAACCCATAGATGGAGATGCTTAACGCCACACCTTCCCCAATATGAATGAAGCAAGTTTACAACTTTACTAGATTCTGGTAAAGGCATGGTTAATGTGGTCATTGGAGAGAGAATGATATTAGCAATGGTAAGAAGAAAACAACCTTTTAAAATATAAACCAGTGCTCTTCTCTGCTTGTCCATAACTCCAATGGCTTCATTTCATCTGTAGAATTAAATCCATAGTTCTCATCCTGATCTGAAAGTTCCATGTGACCTGGCCCACACTCTCATTCAGATGTTATCTACTCCAGCCTCACTGGCCTACCTGTCCATTTTCAAACCTACTAATCTCATTTGTAATCTTGGTGTACTCTGGTCTTCCTCCAGGTTTCCTGGGTCCTGTCTCCCTGGCTTCCTACGCAAGGCCCTGTCCAAATATTCCTCCTCAGAATGGCCTTCCCTGGATAGTAACTCTGAATCCTAGACATACTTGCTCACTTCCTTGTTTGAATTCTCCTTCTGAATAGATAATCCTGAAAGGCAGGACCTTTGGTTTTAGAGATGTTGCTTTGCTTCTGTTTGCTTTCTTATATTATTTCCCTGGTTCTCAGGACAATGACTAGGATATACCAGGCAGTTCAAAAATACTTCTTGGATAAATAAATGATTGAAGAGCTAGATGAATGTATGCTGTGACTGCTGGACAGGCTGTAAAAAGAGAGAAGAAAGATTTCTCCCTGAAGTCACATGGGCATTGCCGTGCTAGACTATAACAACAAGCATGAGAATAATGGGAAGAAAAAAATTAACATTTTCTGTAATTTCCCTTTCTTCAGATACATTTGACTTACCCAGTGTTTGGACATCATGTCCCTGGGATGAATATTGAATCTTGGTAGTTCCCTGAACAGTTCAGACACTTGAGGCTAATTAACACTCCATTTGCTATTAATATACTGACACAAAGCAGGAGATTTGTGGGAGAAACAATGTAAGGCAAGACCTGCATGCCATTTCTTGACAACAGTACTAAAAAACTACTAAGACAACTACTCATATACATATTTATATATCTACACCTATGTATGTGTGTATACACACACACACCTTTAATTGATTCAATATTGCTACATATTTTCAAGAACAGTTCCTTGAAAGAACCATTAAAATTTCACTGGGAATAGAAACATGTTTGCATTGGTCATTATCAGAATCACTATGAATAATAGTAAAAACAAACAAAAAATCAGCATGTTTTTATACCAACCAAAATAATTGCCATTTATAGATTAGATCCATTTTAGATAGAACTAATATGTGGTTTGGATCTTAAGTGCTAACTTCCAGGGTGGAGAGTCTTCATTTACTACTCAAGCTAATCATATGTAATTGCAATATGATTTATTGGGGTTAATCCACATCATAATAATACAAACATAATTGACAATAAAAAGGGTAAGTGGGGTCATGAACCACTAAGATGAAGTTCTGGAGACCAACACAAGAACTGGGGTGCTCAGGTCCAGAATTTCCTTAGTGGTCATTCATGAAGGAAGTTGGTGCAGCTTGTCCTTCAGAGCCTCTAGCTATGATGCTAAAACCTGAAGGAGGCTTTGGAGACCCCACAGGCAAAAAATGCACAGTGTGCTATTGACTCAATTCAGCAAATCTATGTATGTGTGTGTATATGTATGTATTTGTATTGAGATAACTTTGGTGCTTGCTATCCCTCTGTGCAGCAAAGCAGGCACTAGAAATCATGCAGATGCCAGGCCTATGCTGTGATTGACTCCCCAAGGCAGGAAGAGAAAGAATCTACTGCGCCAACAGCTCACAGTGGCCATAAGCAGTTTCTTATATATATTCCAGGTCTAGGCCAAAGGTTGAACAGGGGCATGGGGTGGGTAGTCTCCCTGGCTCCCTAGGGCATGTACAGACAATTGCAGGAGACACCCAAGTGACTCTTCCCACAGCCTAAACCAGTCACTATCCACCTGCCTTTAGTCGAGCAGTCAAGGAGGCCACACTCTTTCTGAGAAATGTGCTTTCTCCCTCTCGGTTGGGGCCACTGGAGAGCACACAGCGCTAGTGAAGAAATGGCGGGTATCCCTCTCTGTGAACTGGCACCCTTCCTGACTTACTATTTCTCAGTTATTCCTGCCTTTTCTGGTAGTTTCTCTCTCCTTCTTACCAAAACAGTGGTGCTCATGTCCCCAGCTCTACACATATGCGGCTAGCTCCCTCCAGACACCCATCCTCAGTGTCCCTGAAGGAAGCCATGACTAAAGGATTCTGTCCATCTGCCATCTTCCCTGTCTCCTTCCAGCTCCTATGTTTGTACTACTTCAGAGGTGTATTATCAGGTGTCTTAGTTTTTTCAGAGGCGTATTATTGGGTATATTAGTTTTTTAGGACTTCACCTCTCAGAACAGCTAGATGTTCATTTTCTATGTCTGTTTGTCAATGTCCCTATAAACAAGTAGTTGCTTTAATTGATAGTATAAATCACTTCATTTCAATTAATGCCCATTTCTCAGTCACAATCTTATCATATCAAATATATAATAATAACAAGTACTTTGCTTGGTTCAATGTAAATAACCATCTATTTCTTTAATTCTTCTTCCTTAAGACAAAAAGATAATTGCATCTGAAGCAGATGTAACTTATGAGAATTCAGTTTCATCAAGTATTTGCTATTATCATTAAAAACGCAGATAACACTTATCAAGTCATACTCTGCTAGATGTTATGATACATTAATTATATGCACTGGTGCATTAAATTTTCACAACAGCTCAGTGGAATAAGGAATATTATTTTTTCCATTTGAATGTTGAAGAAATGAGGTAATGGGAATTAATAATTTGCCCAAAATTACAAAGCCAAAATGTGGTAGGACTGTAATTTATCATCCCTGACCACCACACTCAGTGCCTCTCCATGTGCTTAAGGCATAGTGTGAGGCATTGTTTCACACTAATTTAATTAGGCATTGTTTCACATTAAATTAGAGAGGAGCAAAGTAAGGCACAGGGAACGTGTATGATGTCCCCATAAGAAATTTTAAAAAACAGATAGGGAGCTCTGTGTAGTACAAAAGACACAGGGAGGAAGCAACACAAAAGTACCCGAAACTGATGGATACTACAGTAGTTTTTCACTGGTTCAAGCTTATCCATATGAAATATACAAATTATATTCATTAACATATTTTAATTGTATTTCTAAAATAAACATCTAGAAAGATAAAATGTCTTTTTCTGAGAAGAAAGAATAAATACAATTTCTCACTTAAATATTTTCTGTAAGTTAATATTATAGTATTATCACAATTATAATATTCAGGAAATTTCTTTTTGCCTGTTATTTAGGGTCTGTGGGAGATACTAGATAAAGGGCTATTAAACTTTAGATTGATTGAAAATAATAATGAAAAAAGAAGAACAATGGATTGGGCTTCTGCCTAACTAATATCAAAATAAAATAGTAGGAAACCATAATAATGGAGCCAATATTGTATTTGCACAGTTTTAGATACTAAATTAATTAGAAAAAATAATCTAGAAATAGATCTATTTGATGACTAAGCTGGTAATTCAATTCATAAAGAGAAAAGAATGAATAAATGAAGCTATCATCATTAACCATGAAAGGAAAACAAAATTACTTTTTAAAATGCAAAAGTAAGTTACATATGAATTAAAAACATAAAATAGTTAAGCAATAGAAATCTTGCAATCAAGTGCTAATGGAGATTTATCTAATCAATTCTGGGAACTCAGAAGCTATAAAATATGAGATGTAGTTATATGCCCGTGAAAAATAAAAACATATATATTGTATAGCAGAAGATAGACAAGATATAAATATAGAAAAAAAAGATTAGCAAAGAAAGGAAAGAAAGAAGTTGTAGCTCAGACTGTACCCTGTATTCAGTTTTCTAGAATCATAGAAAGACTAGCTTCTATTTTTTTTTTTGACCCGTATGACAGGTATTTATATTTTTTCCAAGCAGAAAATATTAGGTCGCCATTCAGTAAGCACTGACTAATTAAAACCTCCATAGACATACAGGGATATAGGAGGGGCAGAACAAGAGCCCAGATGCTAACCTCAGGAATTATATTCTGAACTGCTAAATTTTCATTTATGTTTGGAGAATCAGGTTACATTGTAGACTAAATTCAAAATATAAAACACAAATGAGAAGTATATAACAAACCATTCTTTAATTAGGCTTCAAAAAAACTGAAATAAATGAAATAGCAAAACATAAATCAGTAATTCCTTATTGTTTATTCTCCTCTTAGAAAAAGACACACTGGAACAAATAAATATAAAATGTCCTATGTCTTATTTAGCAATGGCGAATACAGGTTTTCTTGGTAGTCTTCATAGGATTAAACTAAAGAAGTTTTCATAAGTACATTCTCCTATCTACCTTCCACCTGCTATTAAAAAACAAAAGGCAATTTTTTAAATTCTCTACAATTTTTAACAGTGGATTTTCAAAATAAGTAATCTAAGATTAACTAAGGGACTAAGACATCTGAATCAAGTTAAATATATATATATAATATAATGTGGCCTAGAAACTTCAACTAATGAATATTCTTACAAGTTTTCCACTTCTTATAATTTGTATGAATAGCCTGTTCTGTTCAAATCTATACGGGAAAAAAACAAACAGAAAACTGAGTACAATATATACACTTTTCTGTCCTAAGAGAAAGCATTAAATACAGGTATATTTAATATACAGTGAACATGCCATGTGTCTTCTCAAAGCCAACAAAATCTTGATTTCCTGTACCTCTTAGGTGACGCAGTAGAAGGCAAACAAATACCAAAACTAGTTGTGACCATATTTAGCTAATACAATTAGCTAAATAACAATATTACAGAGTTCAAACAATGATGAATATCCAGTTATATTTGCTTTGCTATAACATATCTTTAGGCTAATACCAGGAGAGCTGTTAATACTTTCAATTACATATTCTTATTAATGATTTATCCATTAAGCAGAATTATGTGCAACAGTTATTTTTTAAAAATCCAGTTCAAGTAATTCTTTACTTGGTGCTCTATAACCACTTCCCACTTTATGAAAGACCACTGAGAAAGAAAAGAATATAAAATGTTTAAAGGATCATCATCAAAATAACCACATGGAGTTTATATTTACTTTTGGGTATATGCTGTATACACTACTCAGGTCATGTATCAATTAATTACAGTTTATGAGATTACTGTAATGTTAAAAACATGAATCTTAATAAAACAGAAAAACCTTTATATTTTAAAATAAGGCCCCCTTCTCTCCAGCTCTCCCTCAAATATTTTAAGTGGAAAAGTAATCTGGTTGCTTTAAGGATTGATGTAATATTTGCTAGAAACAATCTACATTAATTCTTCAATGACTTTTTAGGACCAACTCCAAATTCATTGTGAAGTGTATTTATTCACTTGCAGTTTGCACAGGTGGAAGTAAAAAAATGTCAGTACAGGTAGAACTATACATAAGAAAAAGCACCCAACAATGGAGGAAAGACATCCTGATGTCCTACCTGTCAGGGCAAACCATGTTCGTGTGTTTCCATGGACAGAACAGCTTAAGTTTTCACAAAAACTGAGCTTTATGGTTCAATGTCTGAAATTTTCTTTGAACCACAAAAAACAGTTAAAAATTTAAGGGCAAAATATTTTTACTTAATGTGTAGGAGAAGATCATTAAAGTATGAGATTGATTCCTGGGAGGCAAGTGATAATTCTCCAGAAGTGCAAACAAACCTCCAGGAGCTCCAGGTGAAAGGGCGCAGCAGCAGCGCACACAAGCATGTGAAAGTCACGAGGTTCTGCCAGTCAGTGATTTCGGTTTATCTTCCCCACAGGCAGGAGGTATGGTCTCAGGATAGAGGCTGATTACACCCACGACACAGGAGACATTCACATCTACTGGTGACGTGAATTCACAACTACTGGTGAGGTCCTACTTTGTGGCAATTTAGAAATCCTAATTTAACTCCAGGAAATAGAAATCTGGAATATAAATTTGAAGATAAACAATACAAACAACAGTTAAATGGACCCTGCCTGCAAAAATCTTTTATTTTTTTTTTTCCTTTAAGGCGCCAGAGAATCTGCACATTGACAAGACAATTAATTCTCATAATAAAAATACTCCTCGAAACAGCCATGGTTCTCCAGTCAGACTCCACGATGAGTACATGTCGTATCACATTCTATTCACAGGTGTACTTTCTTGTGAGTCTGCAGGATTTGAATCAATTCTTTCAGGAAATAGTAACTTCTCACAAACCACTTCCTTTATCGGTAAATACTGTGATATTTCATTAGGTTCCGTGAAGAGG
>JAGFMF010011395.1:3331290-3387678 GCA_019455555.1 Galemys pyrenaicus | reverse complement strand
AGGGCCCGAAGGAGAAGTCCTGGTGGCTGCTCTGGAAGCCGTGGATCATCATGGCCGCGGTGGAACCCGTGTGAACCACCGGGAACTGGAGGGAGCAGCTGCGGCGGCGCCGGACACCGGTTCCTCCGCCCCCCTCCTGAAAGACTAGCTTCTATAATCTGGCTAATGGGCTGTGAGCAACTGTGCTATAAGCCACTTACTGTCCTTAAAAATACCCTGCTCTATCTTTACATTAGTTATTTGTTATACAAAAATTTATCCTTAAACATTTATTATCTTAGAACTTTTGTAAGTCAGGAATCTAAATGAGGTTTGCTGGATCCTTTGACTCAGAATCTTTGAGAAACTGCAGTCAGTGTGCTGATGAGAGCTCTGGTCTGCTCTGAAGGCCTGACTGGGGAAGGAACCACAGATAAGCTCACTCAGACTGCTGGCTGGATGCAGATCCTTGTGACCAGCTCTCTGAGGCCAGTTCCTTGCTGTCTGTTGACTAAAGGGTTCTCTAAGTTCCTTGTCCAGTGGGCAGCTTGCTTCTCTCAGAGTGAGCAGAAGGAAGACACAATTCACAAGTCAAGGTGTTTTTCAGCCTGACTTAATAGTTGACCTCCCCTCATCTCTGCTGCATCGCCTTGCTAGATGCATGCCACTGTGTCCAGCCCACATGCAAAGAGAGAAGATTCAATGAGAACATGAAAAGCAAATCCTGGGGATATTTGAGTTCATAATAAAAATTGCCTATCATAATCCTCTAGATATCATTTTTCCTGTTATGATGATTCTGAAAATATTCTGTATGTTACAAAACGAAAGGGAACTTCTTGACCTACAGAAAACTTTAGAAAATGGAGAATAAACTTTTTTGGTACTGAGACACTGAGATTTTGTTAACATAGTATAATACAGCCTATCATGATTAACAGAGTGTTACTGTTTATAATGCCCAAAGGGCATTTACAACAGATATGATGGAATTAAAAATCCAATAGAAAATTTGGCAGTAGAAATGAGATTTAATTTAAAGATTTGCAGCAGAGGGGAGAAATTGTGTATTGTGGAAAATAAACAAGGATAATTTAAAAAATAAAGATTTGCAATGAAAACATACAAAAAGATGGGATAATAATAGTGGTAGTAGTACAAATATTAATATTATTGAGAGTTTACTTTTTGCCAGTCACTATTCTTATTAATGCAGACACATTCAGAGACACATACACCAGATGTAGTTATTACTGTTATCTCCTTTTGTTGTACAAGGTACCTGAGACTTAGAGAGGTAAGAGACTTGCCAAAGGACACATAGCTAGTAAGTAATGGAACCGGAATTAAAGTCCAGAAAGTCTGGCATCCAAGCCAGGAATCCTAAACACTAAGTCATGCTATTCAACTGTGCTAGTAGTCAGGAAAATACAAATTAAAAGAATAGTCAGGCCTCTCTGGTGGCGCAGTGGATTAAGGAAAACACTATGAAGCAAACCACAGCCACTGCATCACGAGTTCGATCCCTGCCACCGGCCATGGAGGGGACCCATTGGCGTAGCAGACCTCTCCTGCCTGGCCTGCTGCTCCCCTCAGCAGTGTGTTTCAGTCAGTCTGCCTGTTCTGTTCCCCACTCTGTCTCTAGTGAATCCTCTGACTGCCCTGGACTCTGGCCTGTACTCCAGCTCTTGTATGTATAAATAAATAAATCTTTAAAAATAAATAAATAAATAAAAGAATAGTCATCACATGTCTGTCTGGCAAAAATTATAGAGTGTAACCCTGATTAAATGTGGCAATGGATGATGGTGACAGAAACATCAATCACTAAAGGTTTTATGGGAAACAATCCAGAAATAGTTATCAGTTAATAAATACATGTAATCTGCTTTCATCAATCCTGTTCCTGGACAAATACACAAGAGGAATAAAAGTGGGAAGATGTTTTATATGTTTCTATTGCAAATCTTTATTTTTTAAATTAGATATTCTCATATCTATCACTATAAATAAAAAACTGAAATAAATTCCCAGAACATTGGAATACTTTGATAAATTATTGCATACCTACTCCACAAAATATTATCTAGACACTAAGGAGTACGAACTAGAGAACTACAGCAACTGACTTAGTGGAGTGTTATTACATGAGAACAGCACAAATAAATGCTATTGCATTTAAAATACATAGAAAATTTTGAATGATATGATCCTAATCTTGTAGAACAAAAACAAAGACTATTCTGTGTGGCTTTACGCATTGGACATAGAATAAATATTCATTTCATGTGGCTCTATGCATTGGGCATAGATTAATAACCAAATAGACAAAGAGCAAACTTTAGGGATTAGGGAACAGCCAGCAAAGACAACTGAGGAAAAATGATCATAAGTAAAGCAGGAATAGAAATGAGAGAAGGTTTAGGAAGCCAGATAAAGAAAGTAGTTTTAAGAAGAAAAATGGCCAAAACTGCTGCTAACAAGAGATGAAGTCATTGGTTTAAATAACAGAGATCATTTATATATTTATAATCTATTCAAGATGTTTTCATTGAGATAGGGGTGGAAGCCTGATTGAAGAGGGTTCAAGAATGAGGAAAATGAGAGAAATACTAGACAACCATCAGTCAAATATTGCAAGTTTTGAGTATAAACGGAAAGAGTAACAATAATTAATAGCAGTTGCTGAAGGGGATGCTTTGTTTTGCTTTGATTTTTAAAATGTTAAATATTGCAGAATGGTTGTTAATGAAAACGATATGGTAGAGGAAAATTGATGTTGGAAACGAGGGTAAAATTGCTACAGTGATGTTTTAAGATAACTACCTGAAAATGGATTTCAGTGTGCAGATGAAGGGATTGATCTTAGAAAGTGCATAACACATTAAAAGAAAAGCAGAGTATATGGTACAGAAGCTGCATCTTGACAGATGTGGTGAAATGAGCATATGAAAGATACCCTAATTCATATATTTTCATAGAGAAATACAGAAGCAGGATCATCAATTGAAGATGAAGGAAGTATTGGTATTTGAGAGAGAGGAAAAAACATGTAATAATCATTTAAGAGAGTAGTGAAAATGCATTAGGATCTCCTGCCAGCACAAATAGTCTTCCTAAAATCAGACACATAAAGCAGCACTATCAGTTGAGTCTTTTCTCCAGTCACAGCCAGCTCCTAGATATACATCTCAAGTAAGCAGAGAGCTGAATATGAAGAGTAGAGCCACATAAAGTCCTCTCCTGTATCTTTATATAAAAGATAAAGGTTAGTGAATTGCAATAGTATTAAGAAATTATGGATTCCAGAGAGAGCAAAGTTTTGTTGAAGTTGGGATATTAGGGGAATGAGCCGAAAAGATAGGAGGCAGTGGTCACAGAGGAGTTTTTAAAATTTGTAATTGCAGGGGCCTCCCTGGTGGTACAAGGGGTTAAGGCACAGCACTATGAAGCATCCGCAGCTACTGCAGAATGAGCTTGATCCCTGGTCAGGGAGGTGACCCACATGGCACAGCAGACCTCTCCTGTCTCACCCACTGCTCCCCTCAGCAGTGTATTCCAGTCTATCTGCCTGTTCTGTTCCCTACTTTGCCTCTGGTGAATCCTCTTATCCCCCCACCCAGACCTCTGGCCTGTACCCCAGTTCTCATATGCATAAATAAATCTTTTTTTAAAAAAATTGAGATTGCAAAGTATAATGATGGTGAAGATGAAGAAGATGGTGATGGTTAATAAGATCTAGTATACATTCATGGAACTGCAAAAATGAGACAGGCTGAAGTTTCCAGATATTAGGGGAGAGGATGATTAAAAAACAAAAAACAAAAAAAAAAGGAAAACAAGAGTATTAGAAAGATTGCATACATGAACTTTGAAATTACCACCAGTGGTAACAAGAATAGTGTTAGGGGGACTGAGAGCAGGTTCTGTGATAAAATCTTGAGAAACAGCTCGAGGGTCTGTAGATGACTAGGAGAAGTAGGAAAGTAGATGCTATAGTGGAAGAGTGTGAGCTTCCAGGTTGGTCTTTGGAAGGAGAGAGGGACAGTGTTGTAGATGAGGAGTAAGGAGGACTCTTACCTTGCTTCTGGACTGTGGGTAATATTTTTATTTTAAATTCAGCCTCCTGCAGAAGAAGCAGATTACTAAGGGGAAGATCAGGTTTGAGAAGAAGCAGGCACAGATTGTTTTTGACTGAACAATGGCCCCCCCAAAGTATTAGTTTTTAATCCCTTGGACCTGTTAAATGTTACCTTATTTGGAAACAGTACCTTTACAAGTGTGAACAAGAAAAGGTTTTTGAGATGGGGTGTCCTGAATTATCCAGGAGGACCCTAAATGCAATCACATGTATCCCTGTAAGAGAAAGAGAGAGGGAGATTTAACAGACGGAAGAGAAGGGACCCAGAAAAGGTGATGTAAAGATGTCTCCAAGAGAGATTTGAAGGTACTTCCTTTGAAGGTAAGAGTGAGGCAACAAGCCAAATAATGGCAGCAGCCACCAAAAGCTATGAGGCAAGAAGTGGGCTCTCCCCTAGAACCTGGGTAGGAGCATCTGCTGCTGATACTTTGTTTCAACCCTGTGAGACTGATTTCAGACTTCTGCATTCAAGAAGGAATAAATTTCTGTGTTAGGTCACCAGGTTTATAGTAATTTGTTACAACAACCACAGGTAAGTAATTTGTTACAGGAAACTAATACACAGATAAAGGAAAGATTCAAAAAAGAGAATGAGGAAAGAGTAGACTTTGTTGATGAAGGAACGAACTTAACTGGAGAACACAGAGGGTATGGCAAGCCAGAGCATGAAGTCATCTGAGAGACTGGTGATAAGCTTGGGCCCTTGGGTTGCTTGTGGCCATCTACTAAATAGGGACGTGGGGTAGTTTGTCCTACTGCACAGGTAGATGACCTGAAAGGCAAACTTTGATAGGAAGAAAGCGGTGAGTCATGTGCCAGGATACAGTTATAGAGCCCCCTCTTCTTTCTACTATAAAGATGTGAAGGACAAAAAAATTCCTGAGAGTACAAGATAAATACATAGAGAGAATTAGCTATATACACATACACACATATATGTGTGTTTTACAGATGTATATATGTGCATATATTTGTATTCATAATATTGATATGTATATATGAGTTTATATGTATGTACCTATAAATTATATTTCTGTATGTCTATGAATGTGCATGTTTGCATATTACTTTAAAAGCACGAAGAAAAAATGGAAAAGTAAGAGTTCTGGTTAGCTAAGAGAAACAGTGGACATAAGAAAGGAAAGAAAAACTAGCACTGAAAAAAGAAAAACAAAAACTGATAGAATAGTCAGGGATCACATTGAAGGAATTTATGTAAAACTTCACAGATGCTTATATATGTGTGCATATATATATATATATGCACACATAATAATATTTTAATAAGTTAAAATATGTGTGTTAAAATGTAGTTTTCATAGCAATAGGCATGCCGAAAGACCCTGCAAATATATGTGGTGCTACAATCCAATCTTAGTTTCAACTGCATTTGTTCTTGTTTACAGCTCTACCTGATCTGGTGTGTGCAGGTTTTCAGTTTATCAGTCTCAGCTCTCCCTGCCTCAACTGCTTCTGGACCACTCTTTGTCTTTGAGGAGCCTGCCAGTACTCAGGAAGATCTATGTGCTTGAAGAAATTTGTCTGAGACCATCTTAAGGTAGGTCTATTATAATGGCGTAAGGAAAATGTGGCTAAGAATTTCTACTTTCAGGGTGTCTACTGAAAAAATAGCCTGGCCATCCAATTTTTCTCCTTATTACTGTCACTTACCACCAAGTAGGCTTATGATTTGAAATCTAAGGGATCTCTATAAATTAGTATAAAACATACTGTTTCTATGAAATTATCAACATCATTTCTATTCATCTTTTATTATTGCATACACATTACAGAATCTGGAGTGAGATTACATGGGTTAAAATCCTGTTTTTATCTCTCACTGACTGTGTGTCCATAAGTTGTTTAACCTATCTTTACCCCTAGAGTCCTTAACTATGAAATGAGATTATAGCAATTAATGGCAATGACCTCAGAAGGTTGCTGTGAAGAGTAAATGAATTAATCCATACCCTGCACTTAGTTCTTGGCACATGGTAAATGCCAGGTAAATGTGAAATACTATTATAAATTACTACTAGTATTATTGGAAGAATTAGTGGTGGGGGGGGGAATAATCACCCTAAAGTACATGCTTGGAAGAAGAAAAACATAAGATAAAAAGCAAAATGTAATAGGGAAAGAGAAGCCTATGACCTTGGTTAAGATTTGTGAGGCTGGAAGTATTTTGGAAAACATGAAGTCCAACCCACCCAGAAAAACCACAAAAGAGAACAAGATAGGACTTGGTGACTTGAATCGTGAAATGCAGAGTTAGTTTTCTCAATATTGACATCTGGAGCCTTAAACATGTAGTAAGAAGACGGGACTAAGTACTAGGGTGCTGAAAAAAGAGTATCTGCAAAATCACTTTAAATAAGGCTAAAACACATATCTGCCAAGGTAAGTTACAAAACTGGAAACAAAAACACACACTTAAATCATGCACGATAAATATATGTTCAAATATGTATATTTTACACATATTTTTCAAGGACTTCTGTGTACTAGCCAAGTACCATTCCCTTGATTATTTGCTCATCCAATAGTTTGACAATGGAATGACTGTCTTTAACCTCAGCTTGCTCAAGGACAACTTTCTCATTCTGAAAGGAGTTTTTTAGCCCCAGTTCATAAATGTCTCTGCTTATATTTATATTTTTACGTTAGAGAACACCAATGAATTCTTGGCAGGCAGTGGGTTACTAATGAGACACATTGGCACACTACCTTCTTATCAATCTTTTAAATTAGCAGTCAAAGGAATTTGTCAAAGGATATGGCACACATCACAGAAGGATATATCTTGTGTTAATGGAATTGCTTCTTCAGATTTTAGTTTCTGGGGTTTTCTAATGTAAAGTAGAATCTGATTTGAGGTAATACTGTAGTTTGTTTTTTTAAGATTTATTTTTGCATTGCAAAAACTGCAATGTAGGCCAGAGGTGCAGGGAGTGAGTGGACTCACCAGAGACTGAGTGGGGAACAGAACAGTTGGATCTACTGAAATACACTGAGGGGAACAGCGGGCAAAACAGGTGAGGTCTGCTGTGCCATGTGGGTCAGCTCCCTGGCTAGGGATCAGACACTGCAGTGGCTACCACTAGCTTCATAGTGCTTAATCCCTAGACCACCAGGTAGATTTTGTATGGAACTTTACAGTAGATTTTGTATGGACTTTTGAAAGGAATGTTTCTTCTCAGCTTTACTTTTGCTCTTCTGAAATACTTTCAAAGAGTTGTTCAGGTTACCTTAGCAGGGTCTTTTTATGGAGGGGCGTGTGTGTGTGTGTGTGTGTGTGTGTGTGGCAAAGTAAAAAAGATGTGCCAAAACAGAATCACCAAAATTGCCATCTATATTAAGTGTTATTTGTTTAACACATTTTAAAATATATATATAGATTGGTTTGCTCTTTAAGACAGTATAATAATGTAAGGGGCAAACTTGTGTCATGATATCTTCATCTTCAAATCCACATATCCTGTTGAATAGGCCTTCTTCTCCCACTCCTCACCCCGCTGTGCTCCCCGTAGGTATATTCCTTCAGGAAGCCTACTGTTCTTTCTGGTGCTGAGGGTAGGAATGAGTTGGTCAGGCATGGTTGTTATACTGGAGAAATGTTTTATAGCTGCATTGGTTTTCTCTAAAGAGGGCATGCTGGAGGCCACAGCAACAAAAAGTAGAAATAGTGTTATGGGCTGAACTCTGTCCCCCAAAATTTGCACAAATAAGCCCTAGTCCTTGGTACTTTAAAATAAAACTGCCTTTGGTGATAAGACAACAAGGTGATTAAGTTAAATGACCTCATCAGGGAGACCCTAATCCAACCTGACTATTGTCCTTATGAGCAGAGGAAATGTGGATGCATAGAGATACACCAGGGGTCCAACTGCACCGAGAAAATCACACTTGCAGACACGGCCATGTACAAACCGTTTGAAAGTACAGTCATCTGCAGGTCAGGGGAGAGGCCTCAGGGGAAGCTGAACCTGCTGGCATCTTGACGATGGACTTACAGCCTCTAAAATGGGGAAATTTTGTTATTTCATTTAGATATTCTGTGTGATGGTGACCCTGAAAATGAATGTACCCACTTTATTAATGTCCACTCAAGTTCCTCACCATCATTTTTTTTTGCATTAGATCTGTCAATGTAAAATAATACTGTATAAGATTAAATAGGTAAGAAATCGCTATTTAAAACCATTGAGGTAGGAAAAAAAGGCTGAACTTATGTCTATCAAAAAAAAAAGAAAGAAAGAAAAGTAAAACAGGAGAGTTTTCCAATCCCAGAGTGAGCAGAGTAGAAAGTAATAAGTTATGGCGGAGCTACCAGGAACCTGTCAGTGGGGCGGTGTCCAGCATGATGGCTCTTCCTCAGCTTGCAAGTTATTTTATCCATAATTAGGGCATTAGGCTCCACTGAAGTTAGGCTTCTTTCCTGCCACCATGTCTGGGAGGAGGGGCCTATTCCTTCAGTTTTCACATTTCAAAGAGATAGTTCTTGGGTCTTTGAGAGTTACAGACCCGGTTGTAAACCTGACAAAAGTCTGGGGGAAGATTTGCATATATTTCAAGGAGCAGAAAATGAATTTCTAACAGCAAGTCTTCTATAAATAAATACTTTTAGAAAAGGGAGGCCAGATATCTGTAATTACAAGAAAACTTTCTATAGTTTAGCCAAAGTGAATGGATTATTACAGCCCTCTTAGCCAACACCTTTGTTATTTACTAGAACAGGCTGACCGCGAGTCCTGGAGGGTATCAGGTGCACACGCTTTGATTTACACTGTGCTTTTGCAGTTTTTCAAAGACCATTTTTATGAGATAGACACGTACCCCATAGTCCTCAACTAAGGAATTCTGGTCACCTCATGCAGGTCAGCAAGCACAGTCAGAGCCCATGAAAAGAACCCTTCATTATTGCCGTTATGGGCTTCTGCAAATGGTGCTGTGGGTGGATCTCATTGTATCTCCATCCAATTTCCCATCTTACATCACTTGAGACCAGCCATTACCCAGTGAGTTACATTGCAAACAGCAAATGTAAGATTCATGTTACGTTGACTTCTCTCTGTTTCTTTCTTTTAAAATAGTGCTTTCAAAATGGTGCCTGGGAATGGTGCATAGGAAACAAGTAAAGCCTAGTTCTCATTCTGTATCCTCAACCAAAAGGCACTTATGCACTGAAAAAAAAATCCTCTCCTTCTTGCAGCCCCAGGAATCTGAGTGCTGGTGTGAAAACATCCTGGCGTACCTGCAAATTACCATATAACTGCCCTGTACAAAACACCACTGGGACACTAACACCGTGGGGACACATCAGATTGGAGTTAGACTTGAGTAATAGCCAGTGCTGCAATGCAAATGAGCTGTTGGGTGGTGCTTAGTCATTTTCAACCATCTCCTAAATAAAGATAAGTCTTAGATTTTAGGTGAAATCTCCACGGTTCTTGCTGAAACTATGGGAACATCAGTTCTTTATGATCCATAGTAGCTATACAGACAACTTCCTCTTTTCTTAGGATAAGAATGCAGATGAATTAAATAGAATGACTTGCCTTTCCTAGATACATCCTTTATGGAATTGGTAGGGCAAAAAGAGTTAATGCTGTGATATTAGACTTTCAGTTTAAAGTAAAGAGTAAAAGGTAGACATACTGTATTTTCAGATATATGCAGATTCTTTCTAGTTTATAAACACCCTCAGTGTGATTGCTGGCTTTCTGTTAGGATAAGTACATTCATACTATGCTTTGAATGGCACAAGCTTGCTTTTTGCCTTTTGGGTCATGCAATTATGCTGCATACAAAAATAAAATAAGCAGAAGAGAGAAAGGAAAGAGTAAAAGAGTAACTCCTCAGCACTATCTCACTCCTAAGTGTTGTGAGTAGATTGAAAACAACAGTTCTATGGGGACATGTACTCCTCATCCCCTTCTCTCCCCAAAATATCTTTACCATTCTTTACATATTTTATTCCATCTTCTCTCTTTTTTTTAAAGACTTATTTATTTATACATACAAGAGCTGGGGTACAGGCCAGAGTCCAGGGCCATGAGAGGATTCATCAGAGGCAGAGTGGGGAGCAGAACAGGCAGACCAACTGAAACACACTGCTGAGGGGAGCAGTGAGTGAAACAGGAGAGGTCTGCTACGCCATGTGGGTCCCCTCCCCGGCGGCAGGGATCGAACTCGTGCTGCAATGGCTGCGGTTTGCCTCATAGTGTGTTGCTTAATCCACTGTACCACCAGAGGAGGGCCTTTATTCCATCTTCTGTCCATGTCAATTACTATCGTCAACTGACTCTTAATTCCTCTCTTTTTTTCCCTTTCACCTGTTCTTTACATTAATGACTTTGTAGATACAGCAATGAATGGTTGGAAGCATCACTAGTACAGGCATACCTGAGAGATAGTGCAGATTTGGTCTCATACCACTGCAATAAAACAAAGTGCAATAAAGCAAGCTCACATATATGTTTTGGTTTCTCAGTGCATCTTAGAGTTATGTTTACATTGTACTGATGCCTATTAAGAGCACAATGACATCATCTCTGAAAAATACAATGTGTGTACCTTAATTTAAAAACAAATTTCCTTGAGTTGTAGTTTTTTTATTTAATTAATTATATTTGACATCATTTGTGTTCCCCAGGGAGTACCCACCACCATTTCACCTGTGCACCATCACCTCAGTCCCTTGTGTAGTTTTTGCTGGTGGAGGGTCTTGCCTCTGTGTAATGGCTGCTGACTGATCAGGGTGGTATTTGCTAAAGCTTGGAGGTGGTTGTGGCAGTTTCTTAAAATAAGGTAACAATGAAGCTGGACACATTGACTGGTTCTTCCATTCGCAAAGGATTTCTCTTGTTATAATAATACCCAGTACTGTATATAAAGGAAAAATGATTTATACTCAGAAGTCAAAATGGGAATTATTCTGAAAGAAGCAATTGCATGGGAAGAGGTCCCAGCCAAAAGGTTCTTCAAACTCTCAGCAATCCCCGAGGTGGCAGGGGGTTGATACATAATAAGTTCGGGGATAGGGGGGTTTTCTCAGGAGAGGAGGGTATGTTGAAACAAGTTCTATGCAGAAATAATTTTCCCTGGATCATTTGTGAGGGCAGTATGAATACTTCTCTAAATTACCTATCTTATCTCTGGTAGGTAATTTGTGCATGAGAAAAGCTAGAATTTTGGAGGCAAAAGATTTTACTATAAGGAAAATGCCTTTTTGTTGGATGCCTGTGGGTTGCTTCAGGAGAAAGACTTCAGGCAACCATTTTGGCTGATGGCTGATGGGTGAGCACAGGGATTTTTATGGTAGCTGCATCTGCTGTCTTGGCCTCTGTTTTCTCTTTGTCTACATTTTGTTTCCTTTCAACTTCTATGAAATGTGATGGTCTTTGGTGGCATTTTACCCACAGTGAAACCTCTTTTGAAATTGGAGTCAATTCTCTCAAAATCTGCTGTTTCTTAATCAACTAAGATTATAAAATATCCTAAATAACGGATATCATTTCAAAATGTTCACAATATGTTCACTTGGTGTAGATACCATCTCAAGAATCTATTTTCTCTGTTCATCCATAAAAAGCAGCTCCTGACCCATTGAGTTTTGCTTGCAATTACAACAATTCAATCACATCTTCCGACTCTATTTGTAACTCAGTTCTCTTGCTGTTTTCAGCACGTCTGCAGTTACTTCTACTCCTGAAGTTTTAAACCTCTCAGAGTTCAGTTAGGATTGGAGTCAACTTTTTCCAAACTCATATCATTTGGGTATTTTGGCTTCCATGAACCACAAATGTTCTTAAAGATATTTAAAATGGTGAATTCCTTCCAGAAAGTTTTCCACTGGCTTTGCTCAGATCCATCAGAACAATTGCTACCCAAGGCAACTCTGTCCTTATGAAGCTTATTTCTTAAATAATAAGATTTGACAGTCAAAATTACTCCTTATTCCATGGTCTGTAGAATAGATGTTTTGTTGGTAGGCATGAAAATAACATTAATCTCCTTGAACTTCTCCATTAGAGTTCTTGGGTGACCAGATGCATTGTTAATGAGCAGTTAGAAAGAAATCAGTTTTTCTCTTTCCAAGGAAACAAATATTTTAAAATGAGCTAAGAGTTTTGATGGTAGCACCTCATTCTAGTCTTGGCTGAATGAACTTAATCATAGATATATGGCATATAAAATTTACCAAGTAATATTTAACTGAAAACTCAATATGAATTAGGCAGAAGTGACATGGAAGAGAAATACCAATAAATGGAATAAGATGTAAGAGGCAAGAGAAAGTCTGGTTTTTAAGGTGAATGAAAGTAAGGTCCTATGACTAGACACAAGAGGAACGAAAAAACAGACAGAGCCAGGAGAAAGTTAGATGTGCTAAAAGAGAACTATGATAAAAGAGAAAAATATAGTTTAGATAACCAGGTAAATGTAGTCAAATAATTTGGGAAATATTCTCAGGAAATAAATGGCAACTATCAGAAAAAAAAAGGGGGGGAGGTGGGGGAATAATGGACATTTGATGTCACCTAAGAAAAAGTCTCTTTTTCACTATTGATAGTATCTGGCCCTTATCTGACACTTATCTGACTCTGGATAGACACACAGATGATCCTGGCCATGTTTTTTACTCACTGTTATATTGCCAAGACCCCACTCCAGAAGGAAATGCTAATTGGAGCAATATAAGGTCATTGATTTTATAAATTCTAAAACTGAAGTTGAAAATTAGCTGGGTGAAGCAGACATGGCACCCCAGTCCATGCTTTCCTGTATACAGCGGGCCTCTTTACAGTTCACCTTTTGCAGAAAATGAGCTTGGCCACACCTGGGGCAGATGCTAGCACTTGCTGTACCTTCATGTAATTAGAAAAAGGTGTCTCCTACTATCTAAAGCCACTCAGTCCCTGGGTGCAAGACTTAGCCAGCAGAATAGTAAGTGGCTCTCACCTTCATCTCTGACCTCTTTTAGTAGCTCCCATCTTGAACCTGAGTGACCTTAGGCAAAAGCCCTACACACAAATCACAAAACTTGTCTTTTGTTTTGATTTGTGAATCAAAATTTTGAATTTTGACTTGTCTTTTGTCCCTTACACACTTTAATTTCTACTAGTTAGCAAAATTGCCCTCTAAAAAGGTAAAGAACCACTAGCTGCCCAAATCACAGCATCTCCCCTCCCCCCCATAAAATAGAGACACTGGAATTTCACGGGAATGAGAAATATACAATGTACAAAAATGAAAAATAATGTAAAATATATTTTAAAAAAAGATAAGAGGCACTGGTGAAACATGGGTTTGAATTGGAGATAAAGAAGCAGTGAGTTATTCTAAAGCATGATAGCTTTCCGAGGAGGGACAAAGAGGAGGGACAGTTAATAGGGTTATATGGAGTGTTTTACTCAAAAGCAGTATGGGAGGCCTGGAAAAGAAAGATTAAGCAGTCATTGAGGGGTGCTGACCTAGAAAGGTAAAGGGGCCAAATGCAAACTTCTGTTGTTTTAAAAAATTTCCTTGGCTGCTCCTGCTTCCAAGGGTCATAGTACTTTCTCTCCAGAATGTAGCCCTCAGACCAACACTATTAATCCTATTACCCAGAGTCCTTGCGGGTTGGATTGAATTTTTTCTCCTTCTTGACTCATCTGGAGACCTACCTCTGCTGGTATTGTTTCAATGCACAGGTGTACTTGGAATTCCAAACCAATTTACAGGTCTGAGTGGCAACTTGGAATAATCTGAAATAGTAAAAGTGATGTCAGCCTGGAGTGTCTTACCGTTATTTCAGTAGATCAAATGAAAATAAGACAGCAAAAGCATGAAAAGGAAAAGTTGTCCAGGATTACAGCTTGTTTAATGCAGATTGCCTGGCAACCAAATAAGTTCAATAAGTAGACATAAATGTGTGTTGATTAATGTCAGGAGGTCACAGGCGTAGATACACAGCTGATTATTTCCTACATGATTTCACTTTAATGGTATTATAGGAAGACTTATTTAAAATTTATACTTTAATTTTTAAAAATTCACTTTACCCTGGGTTTCTAGTGAAATTCAAATTGATTTGATGTCATTGGGTATCATACCATAAAGTACACACTACACCAAATGTTTAGTATATATCACTTTGTCTAATCTTCACTGCTACTTCTGTGGCAAAGATTATATAAAAGTATGGCAAGGATTATATAAAAATAGTCAGATGTGGAAGTTAAAGCACAAATTCAAGTTGATTCAGTTTGTAGGTGATGGACATGAATTCTGTTTCATGTAGGGCCATAAGTCTTGCTTTTTCTAATATAACATGTGTTTTTCTCTTTTGCCTAATAATTCCTAAATGCTTATAAATGTCATGCATTTTGCCTCCACTAAATTCTCACAACACAAGCTGGTGAACATATAGTTATTTATATTTTATAACTTAGGAAATTGAGATTCAGTAATGTTAAGTGTATTCCCAGAGTCATAAAATGAACATGTGACAGATCATATCAAAACTGTAAAATTAAATCTTCTAAACCCAATATCTTTTTTCTATTCCCCCAAACTTCTTCTTTCAATATGTTCTACCTGCACTCATCAAAATATAGTTAGGTTACTTAAAATAAATTTGACCCTCTATCACTGAAAACATATTTTTCTTTTGACCATATCCTCAAAATTATGCTTTCTTCTCCACGTATCCACAGGATATTAAAAGCTAATTAGCTCGTTCATTTATTACAGCTGTAATTTCATGTTTCCTAGGAGATAGGAGAAAACAGAGTTTCAACCCATCAAAATGGCCCTCTCTTATTAGAATATTTTATACTGGGGCAAAGCTGGCAAGCAAGATACAGATTTCAGCAAATAGCTTTACAGCACATTTAAATTGTTTGATAACTATACAAGCCCAGATTATGCATGGATAGGTGCTGGAAGATGCCTAGGATGTGCATTTACATTACATATTATTATCTTATTAGTAGTAAGTACATAACCCTAGATAAACACCACAGCAGAGCAAGGTCTCATAAACCCCAACAGATTTAAAATGTTCTTTGATTCAATTTTTTTTCTTTATTGTAAGAGAATGGAGACTTTCTGCGCTACAGTCATAAAGATTTTATAGATGGTGAATCTAAGAGAAAAGTTATAAAAATGATGCTGAGTAAGGTAACATTCCCAATTATAGTTTTTCTATTTTACATGTTAAATATATAACATTAAGAGCTACAGATAAGGTGTAGTAATTCCCCAATTTGATTTTTAAAAAAATAAGCAGCACAATAAGTTGAAAGGGAAAAAAAGTATTTCTCTGGCAGAGACAATAGCTAGGCAATTTCTTAGATTGTCTCTCTAATGATATTAATGCTATAGTAACTTGGTAAAATAATTGGCCTACAAAATTGGCAGTGGGTGAGTGAGGTGGCTCCAAGCTTAACTAAAATGTGACTTCAAATTATGCTCTCAGGTTTCTCCAAGTCTCCCATCTCTGCCCTTCTGTAAGATTGGTTCGCAGGTTTGCCATGTGGCACAGCTGAAATGATGACCAGCAGCTTTAGACTGATAGCCTGCCAGCTTATAAACACCAAATGAAAAGTACTACTTTCTTGAGAAATTCAAGATTTACCCTCATTTGCCTGATTTTGGTCAATGCCTATCTTTGAACCAATCACCACAACTAATAAAAATTTGGTGCCCTAATGGGCCAAGCCTGGGGCGTTTTTCACACCAGCTGTTGAAAGTGCTGTCAATCTGAGTAGAAACACAGAGACGAACAAGGGAGAGGGTGGTTTCCTAGAGAAATGCTGGACAGATCATATAAATAATGGGTTAAGCTTTATAGTTATTCTATCAAAATTAGTACATAGATCAATTCATTGGCAGTGCCCGTAATTCAAAGAAAAGTAAAACTTGCAAAATGTATTAAAAAACACTATCAAAGGCATCACTGTTGATTGATATATGATTAAGGTGCTTTTGATAGTGTGCAAAGAATTATGGGTAGACCAATAGAGCAAAGAACACTTTTTTCTTTGAAGTACCTTTAATAAGTGTCAGATTGTGTTGAACCTGAGGCTGACAGGAGAGAGTCTTGATTGAGCAACCTTTATTAATAAGGTAGTGATAGCACAGCTACAAGTAGGAAGGAACTAGCTGAGCAGTTTTCCCTAGGTTTCTGTGCCCATTGTGATTCTTACTTCAGAGATCATAATGCCAGAGAGAATTTTAAGGTGAGAAAAAGATGGCTTAACATACGCAACTCATTCAGTAAGAGGAGTCATTTCCAAGACCTAGAATGTATCCCTGTTTATGCCTAACTGGCTAGCCCATTCCTTCTTCATTGTAGTCTGCACTTACCACCTATCATGAAAATGTGAGACTAGACGACCAGCTAGCTGGCTGATGAGCTGGCAGTTAAAATGAACTTTCAGCAGTAGAAAAGAAAGACACTAATCCCACAGACCAAGAAATGGCAGTGACTCAGGACTCATCCACAAAGGGCAGACAAGAGAGATGGAGAAGATAAATTCAGGGAGAAGATTCTGGCAAGATTTACATGAGCCCATAGAACCTGGAGAGAGAAGACTTTTATTAAGATGCTATCAGCTCACCAGCTTTGAAGATGCATGAGTCAGTTGTCTGAAGCCCTTCTAGCAAGTTGGCCACATGGAAACACTTGAAACCTCATTTTCAGTGTAACTAACATAATAGGTAGTCAGGAAAAAAAGATCCCCAAAGCAACATTATAGTTTTGCAATCTTTAGAGAGAAGAGCGCATACTGGGTAAACCAAAAAAAATTAATAAAATGAAGCAAATATCACAAAAGCACTATTCTGCTAACCACATTTTGTGGCATTTTGTTTTTTAAAATTTTAAAAAAGATTTTATTTAAGCAAACAAGAACTTCTGGGGTACAGGCCAGAGGGACGGGGGGTAAGGGTGAGAGGAAAGACACCAGAGACAGAGTGGGGAGCAGACAGAACGATTGACTGAAATACACTACTTAGGGGAGCAGTGGGCGAAGCAGGAGAGATCTGCTATACCACATGGGTTCCCTCCCTGGCCGGGGATTGAACTCGTGCTGCAGTGGCTCCAGAAGCTCCACAGTGTGGTGCTCCAACCTCTTGCACCACCAGGGAGGTCCTTGTGTGCATTTTGAAAGAATAAGTGACATATCTCATCTTCTAAATATTTATGAAACAAACCTACATGATGTTTTAAGAGGTGCTTGTGAAATCTTCAGGCTTTTTCCTAAGTACAACAAACCCTGCTATTGATAGTAAAAACTGGTTTAAGGTGCTCAGAGAGAAACTCCACATGCTTTTTAAAGAATATATGCAAAGTTGCCCAAAAAGTCATAATCAGATAGAAGAGCAGCAAATAGGAAGAAAAATAAATGAGATCAAAAGAATCTTAAGGTTATGTGAGAAAAGAACTCTGTAAAATATAACTTACCTTGAGAAAAATGACCAATGAAACAAAATTTTACTCAAAATTAAAATTTATTTTTAAAGTTTTATATTAAAAAGTTTTTAAACTTTTTCTTAGCTCTAAGCTTCATTAATGTTTTGTTTTCCTTCTGTTTTTTTTTCCAATTTCCCCTCTATCATCCTTCATATCCCCTTGTATGTAATTATTGAATGAATTATTTCCATAACATGTCCAAATTAGGCGTTATAACTATATGGTTTTTTAGGCAGAAACACCTGACTCATGTTAGCCCTGCCTGTAGGGCTATTATCTTTTTCTGGTTATTTTCTGGTCCCCAAGTGGGAGCAAATACAGCTTCCATATAGTGCAGTCTCCTACCATATAGAGAGATAGAGGGATAGGGAAACTACAGAATCATGGGAAAAGGATGATGATGCTGAAGAAGAAAACGACTGTATTGAACTTGTGAGACTACTCAGTCTAAGTGTTCTAATTAGTTGAAAATTCATGCCAAGAAATTATTGGTAAACAGGTTACTCTGAAACTCTATCGCTATAAATATCAATCCTGATATCGGTAAGGGCCCTTTCCAAATAGGTTTTCTCTCCCTTGCCAAGGACAGATAGTTGGAGTATGAAGAAAAGATCAGGGGAAGATGTACAGGGAGAAATGTCACTGTCACTTCTTCCTGAGACTGGGGGTGCACATCTTCTTGGCCCACTGTCAGTGGTGAGATTGGAGTCCCCACTGCTTAGCAGGTGTGAAAGGTGGCTGATTGATAAGTGCAATGATGTGTTGTTTTATAAGGTGAATGCATCAGGCCATGAAAATCCACTTCTGCTTCCAAGGGAGTTTTGAAAACTCAGACACGCTATATTTATCCATTTACAAAAAATATACCTACTTCCATCTACCGCAAAGATGTCTTCTGAGAAATAGCCCATCTCAAATGGAATGTTATTAAAAAAAAATGAGAAACTAAAACCAGTTTTTTCTTCCTTTGAAATGTTTTGTTTGCTATGTTATTGAAAAATAGGAATATAGTTATTTGTAAATTAAACTCAATTATTAAAGTAAAACAAGCTCCAACTTCTAAATATATGAATAAAGTTTAGCAACTTTAAATATAAAATTAGACATTTAATTTGCAACTGTACAGGGCAAAACATTTCAGAATATCCTGTGATTATTATTAATGGGAGTTATAGAAACAAACTACTGCTAGTGTCATATTGAACCTTATTTATTGGTTTAGGATAATAGCATTGCACAATCATGCACAGAGAATCATTCTTATTCTAAACATGGTGGAAAGTGAATGATGACTACAAGGCAAACTATATCCAGTAGTTAGCAAACATGAGATCTGAAACATGAGGACTCACACATGCATGCACATACACACAATTTGTCTTTAAATAAATTTCACTGCCTTTATCCCCCCATCACAACATTGACTCTAGTTATTAAAGTCTTTTTTGAAGATTTACTTATTTATGTATACAAGAACTGGGGTGCAGGGGGTGAGAGGATTCACCAGAGACAGAGTGGGGAACAGAACAGGCAGATTGACTGAAATATACTGCTGAGGGAAACAGCAGGTGAGACAATAGAAGTCTGTTGTGCCATGTGGGTCACTTTCCTGGCCAGGGAGCAAACTCATGCTGCAGTGGCTGTGATAGCTTCATAGTGCTACAACTTAACCACTTGCGCCACCAGGGAGGCCCAGTTATTAAAGTTTTAACATTTAAAATATATAGAAGCACCTTACAAAGAGCTTTTGAATATTAGCTTTTAGTCCTCTGGAACATATTTCTTATTTTTAACTCACATATTTTCTAAATAAAAAAATACAAAATCTCATCTCTCTTCAAAAATTAGAACTTAATTAATTTACCCACAAGACTATGAATAAATGTGAATAGTTGCATTTTGACAAGATCTTTTTTCCAACTACAATGTTATTATAAAAAGAACATAAACTGTTGATGCATAGTTTCCTTTGAAGCTTCTTTATTGTATATGTTTAATATATCTGTAAAATCAATTTACATCACTATCACTAACAAAATATGTTCTCAAAAATTCAAATTATACCTAACTAATATCTGCAATAGAAATTTAATTCTGAAGTAAGATTAGCTCCATAAATAATATATTTGAACAAAATAATTGCTGATCTAAGTATGTCTCTGCTGAGGGACAGTTTGAGATGCAACGAAGGGCTAATTGTGTCAGAACTTGGCTGTGCTTCCTAAAAATAGAAGAAGATAAAGCACATTTATTAATTCTAGTTTCTTATTTTGTGAGTTAAGGTAAAGCTTCTCTGAAGGGGTTGAAACAGTGATATACTTACAGACTTAATTTAAATCATACCAGGAACTTGGTTTCTATAGCCTTCTAAAATAATGGTATTCTCTGCAGTAATGATGAATATCTGTATTAGTACTATCTAGGCTGGAGTGAATATGGCCAGATAACTATTGAAACTTACATTTCATATAGTTAATCGTTTCCAATACATTGTGTTGTTCTGTTGTTGAGAGATATCTATTTTATGCTTCAACACCAACTTTGTACAAGGTCAAATGGATTTATCACTGAAAGGAAATATCTGTATTCCATAGACCACTGTGGCAAAGAAAAATAACTTTGAAAACAACTTAGCCACCTATGATATGCTCATAAAATTCTAAATGGGTTTCTGGATAATATCTGGCAATTCTTTTTCAGTAGAATTTTTTTTTAATAATGAGAGTTATATTTATCAATATTTTAAAATAATCTAGTCATAAATACCAGGGCTCACAATTTAAGTCTGGGTGATTATCTCAAATCACATTAATAATTGTGAAATGAAAAAATAAGACCTTTTTTCTTTTTTTTTTAATCAGTGTTGGATCTTTTCTACCAAGAAAAAAAGGTGCTGCATTTTCTCATAGCATAAATCTTGTTTACGAGAGTCGATATTGTGCCTCTCTAGTCTCCATTTTGACATTCAATTCTTGGATTTTCTATTGGTATTCTAATGGAATTCCACAAATCAATGAAACAACATTGATAGATGTGCCATGTCCTACACTAGACACAGGGCTAGGTTCACTTCCTCCATAATCCCATGAAAGTGATAGCAGTTACATCGAAGCTGTCATTTAAACTGCCCCTACACTGCAGTAAGCCAGATATCCAGGATCTCACCAGCAAGGAGAAATCTTAAATTTTAATGTCAGTGAGAACTTTTCCCTCTATTTAAAATTGAGCTTGGTAAGATATCAAAAGTAGGAAGCAGATACAGTACAATAATAGAAAGTAAACACCAAATCTTATGTTTTATAAGATAAACTATAAAACCAACTGAGCCTATCTTCCTTCCAACTCTGGGATGTTGATTGCATATCATGGTATTTTACAGCATAAAACATTTGACAGACAAAATGTCAAATAAATGTTTGTGATTTAAAAAAAAAATTTCTTTTACTGGAGACTAAATCCGAAAGACCTAGAATAAGCACAATGCTATGGGATTTTAAGAAATTGCAACATATTTTGAAAGACTGGAGTACTACAAAATTAAAATTCTATTCATTAGAATTCTATTCAAATTCCATTTGAATTCAGTTCAATTCAAATTCTATTAAATACTTCAAAAGGTTTCAGTTCAAATTCTATTAAAAACTTGAAAAGGAAGAAAGTAAACTGATAACTTAATTGAACTTAATTGAACTACTGAATATGCGGGCCTCTTTGTTGTAACAGAGAATAGTGCAGGCTATTCCAACCAATAAATCTTTTTATATGTATAAAATTTCATCAATACACACCATTCGGGGTCATATGCCACAATTATATAATGACAAAGTCGATTCAATCTTACTGCTGGATAGCAGACAACACCAGGAAAATCATTTGTCTCAACACCACTTAAGATAGGTCAAGACCTTGAAGTGGAGAGCTGTCTCATTCTTACAACATGACTCTAACTCTAATTCTGTATATAATATTGATCAGTGTTAGTTGAAAAGGTAACTCTTCAGTTTGTAATACAAAATTTTTATTAAAAATGTTTTATACAATAACTTTGATATTAAATTCTAGTTAACTAATCTAGAAAGAAGAAAATATTCACTGAGTAATTCTTAATGTTTATTTAGACAATCAAAAATTAGTCTTAGAGTATCGATAATTCTAACATAGGGAAATAACTCTTACTTATACACAAGTCACCTATGTTTGAACTGCTAAAATATACCACTTTAAATAATAAGAGTAATAACAATTTTTTAAAATATTGTATATTACCATTGCTACTATTACCCTCACCACTTCTACTGTTACTTGTAACAAGCATTCTGTATCAGTATTCCATGCTACCACATTTATTGTATTGATAATTCAATCTTATAGTTATAGTTTCTAATTATAGGAACTCAGTACCTCCATTGGCAAATGATTCTATTTTTGTATAGTTACATTACATCTAAATATTGGAGTCTTTTGATTAAATTTAAAAATTAAGCTATAATAAAATTTCAAGTTTGATCTTTCCAAAATGTACTCTGCAGCAGAACATGGGGGGAAAATAAGCTGTTCTTTCCTGATCCACAACACACTTACTTGAGGTTAGAGTTCACTATTTTGAAGCCATTTACTATCATTAGTAACGATCATTTACTAATGATAGAGTAAAATAATATGACAGTCATGGGCTATGTGGAATTATTTTCAAGGAAAATATCCATATTGAAAGACACATAAAAGTTCACCTGACATGAAATGAATCATAACGCTCAAGAAAAAAACCACTATTACAACAAATACATCAAGAAAAGTCTCATAAATTTTTATGGTTGTCAAGGAAACCCTTCCCTTATTTCCTAATGGAATTTATTGCATGTAAATAAAATAGAATTAAAGCCAACATATGAAATAAAATCCAACAAAATGTGCTTTTTTAAAAATCATGATAAATTTAAAAAATTTATATTTTAAATTTTAAGTTCTTATATAAAATTTTGCAAAAATCAGAATAACAACTTTGAAGTTAGAATTCTGAATTCTATAACACTCATGGCTAAGTAAAACTTAATGGAATTTTAAAACCAAAAAAATTACAATTTCTTATACTTTCTGAAACAGTAAGATAAAATGTTTAAAACCATAGACATTTAATGAATAGCAGTTACCATTCAGTAGAATCAGGAATTCATAATAATATATTCATCTTACATAGAGAATAGAAATCAGATCAAGATATTTGAATTCTTTGCCATACAAATTAAAAAATTTTGATAATATACTAAATTTTCTTCTCCAGCATTAATTTTCATATGGGGTTTGGGAAGGAGGCCCCTAAGTCCCCTTGAACATTGTAAGAATTTTATGAAACTTGTCTCCTGAAAGCACATATACAAAATTTTTTACATTTAATTTTAGGGGACTGTGAATTCTCTTCACAAGAGAATCCCAAGATAACATTATTTACCCTGATCAGGAGCTCATGAAGTTCCAAGGGGTCATATTAATCTGGTAACTCTAAGACACGTATCTTATATGCCATCAATAAACCATCTCATTGCTCTATCTGCATATCTATTCCATTGATAGTAATTGCATTTTTTGAGAAGGAACTCTTTCAGTAAATTTGCATCTAGAACTCTGTTTTGTGCAGATTTGTGCTGGTAAGTATCATGGAAATATTAAGTGTCACCTAAACTTTATTCAAGGAAAGGGGGACATCTAGTCAGTAAGGAAAACTAACATCAGTAAACTATAATACAGCCACCTACACTGTGAGCTAAGTTCCACTCGAGAAAAAGATAGCTCTTCCAAAAAAATCTATTTCTGCCAAAATGCTGCTGAGATTACACATGGACTAGCAGTAGTTGTGGTTTATAAAGAATATAGCATTATGTTAGAGCATAAAGATGGAGCTGAAGAAAGATGTTATTTCAGATTCTCAAAGTCATGGGATTTCATTGTAACCTTCACAAAAATATACAACCTTTGCTTCTTTTCTTTCTCCCAAACATACCAAAAAAAAAAAAAAAGGGAAAAATCTTTAATTGACTCGTCCTCATCTAATACTCATAGACCATAAATGCATAATGAATGCTACAGAAATGCTAAACACTCCTTAGTTGTGTCACATCCACTCAGGAAAGTCATAAAGTCCTAGGCAGAAAGCAAGCTTCTAGCAAATTATATACTTCAAAACAGTGGCTTGTCCTTCCTAGATGGTGTCAATTCTCAACACAACAGAGCCCTGAGTTGCCTTTCCATCTTCCCTTCTTCTTGGATGATGTTTATGATGACTTGTACTGTCACTAGAACTAAGAAAAGAGAATTACTTCTTTGTTGTGACAGCCTTTTCTGTCTGGGTGTAGATTATTTTCACTTTCACTCACTGTGTAGGAGTCACTCAGCTAGTTTCTCCTCATATTGTTAGCAGAATTTACTCTAGTGAGTTAGGAAAGTCTCTGAGGAAAACAAATTCATTCTTACGAGATTCAAGCTTTTCAGGAAAGCAAAGGAAAAAAAATTATTTCAACCATAATTAAAGGTGAGGAAATTGTAAAAGGAAGAGAATGAACTTCTGTCTGTGTGTATAGTGGGAGAGATATTGAAACAAACATTACAGGGGTTGATAAGAAGAGAAAAAATAGAAGCCAACTCTTCTAAGCTGAAGAAAGACATGGATTTAAAAGTAAAATTATTCTTATAAACTCAAACTCTCAGTCACCCACTAGAAATCACAATGAAAGTTTTAAAAATGAAAAATGTGATGTTACAAGTAAAAAACAGAGTAAAGGTTTATTTAGAGTCCCATTTGTTTAGGAAAGGTTGTAAGGAGATACATAGTATACATACACAAGATTTTATTTTTCAAAATGGGAGTATAACTTATCTTTTCCTTAATATTTAAAATACCTTAAAAAGAAAACTAAACAAATGAACCTTATTGTCTTAATGTATAACCTTATTGTATAACCACATATAGATGAAGAATTCCAAATGACTTTAAAATTCACAGAGGATTCTACATCCCTAGGAGAATATAAAAGTAAAGGACAAAAGTAATTGGGGGAAATTTTCAAACCTGTTCACAGTGGTCATATCCTGAAGTGGTGGTGTTACTGTTATTCTGAGATGTTTTTGTGGGTATTTTGGGAGGAAATTAAGTAAATTATTGAGGCATAAACTTTTGGCACATGAGAAAAAAAGATAGATGCAATTGTTAATAAGATTGATGAGATTAAGGAAAAACCTTCTGGTCCTGAATTTGGATAAAAAGTGTCATTATAATCTGAAGATGATTTTTTTTAATCATTGATTTATTTTAAAAAACTTTCAGAAGTCTTTTTGAGGTATAGTTTATATACCAAGAACTGCACAAAATTAATAAGTGGGTTTTTTATTTGAATTTATCAAATAATCAAGGAACTAGCTAATACCACCCAAAGTTCCTTGTGTCTTTTTGTATTAGTTTCTTTGTTTGCTTTGAGGGAAGAACATTTAATGTGGTCTACACTACTGGTATGAAGACTCAGTTATGCTAAATGAATAAATTCTAAATATCCACTATATAACACAATCCCTAAA
Organism: Galemys pyrenaicus; assembly: GCA_019455555.1. Taxonomy (NCBI): domain Eukaryota; kingdom Metazoa; phylum Chordata; class Mammalia; order Eulipotyphla; family Talpidae; genus Galemys; species Galemys pyrenaicus. The sequence continues at coordinate 3,362,530 of JAGFMF010011395.1, read as the reverse complement.
GTTAACATTACCATATTATGTATGTCAAAAGATTATTTTTTTAAGATGTAAATCTATTTCCTAAAAAGTTCTAGAAGACATGGCCAACCTAATAGCAATGATGTTGTAGTAACACATTACTATCTCTAAATGCCTATTTCTCATTAAAAAAAAAAAAAGAATTCCTTAGAAAAAACACTGGTGTAGACATATATAAGGCAAGACTGCAATAGCTTGACATAATAGGAATCAGTAGAAGGTATCTCAGAAGTATTATACCTATCTTTCCACCTTTGTATCAACTTGGAAATTTCCATTGTAAAATATTAAAATAAAACTGGTTGAATTTATATGTGAATGTGTATGTATAGATGTACATATCAACATTTTAAATACATATTTTAACATGTATTTATGCATACAAGAGCTAGAGTACAGGCCAGAGGTGTGTGTGGGGGGGTGAATGGATTCATCAGAGACTTCGCCAGAGATAGAGTGAGGAGCAGAATAGACTGATTAGCTGAAATATACTGCTGAGGGGAGCAGCAGGTGAGATGGGAGAGTTCTGCTGCGTTATGAGGGTTAGCTCCCTGGCCTGAGATTGAACTGGTGTTGCAGTGGCTGTGGATAGCTTTGTAGAGCTGCAACTCAACCCCTTGCATCAGCAGGGAGACTCTTAAATACACTTATAATGTATTTAAATATAGTTTTAAATACATTAAACACTGTGAAATTTTTATTACATGGTGTTTAATTTTTTAAGTTTTCTTCAAGCTTTAAGTGATGATAAAGACAAATTATTGATAGATAATGTAATTATCAATACTATAAATACTAAGATTGATGTATATAATATCTAACTTTAAGTGCAGAATGTATTTTCTTTCCTAACAAAAATATGATAGTGGTAATAATTAATCATACAATAGAGCATAAAGATAACCTTAATTTCAAAAGCAAAATGTATGCAAAACAATGAAGCTTGAAATACATTATAAATGATTGAATAAAATATAGTTAAAAATTTAAAACACTTCCAAATTATTCTTGGGCCAGCCTATTATAGATCATTTGTAATATGTCACTAAAGAAAATCCCATTAAAAAAAAAGTTTAAGGGGTCTCCCTGGTGGCTCAAGGGGCTAAGCATCACACTGTGACGCATCAGCAGTCACTGCAGAAGGAGTCGATCCCCTCCTCTCACCTCCCGCCTGGGAGGTGACCCACATGGCACAGCAGATCTCGCCTGCCTCTCCTATGCTCCCCTCAGCAGTCAACCTGCCTGTTCTGCTCCCCTCTCTGTCTCTGGTGACTCCTCTAGCCCCCCCACCTCTGGCCTGTACCCCAGTTCTTGTATAAATAAATGAATAAATAAATCTTTTTTTAAATGTAGTTAAAAAAGTAGTTAAGATGAAACCAAAGGTATACTCACAATATAATCTATAGCTAAATTCATAGATTATTAAAGAAGAAAAAAATGATTAAAGGAACTTAGTGATTTATTTTTCTTTTACTAGTGAATAGAATAGTGTCTTAATTTTTAAAAATTCACTAGGTAATCTTATATATAAAAATGGATCAAAAATAATTTTCAAATTAAATCTATAGAACAATATAATGAAAATGGTAAGTCAAGAAATTAATGATAGTTTAATACTTGAAAAACTTATTAACATTACAGAAATAGGTAAGTGAAAATCAAGAGAACATTGATATTTCAATAGAAACTAAAACATCCTTTTATAAAACTGAATATGTTGAGCTAATTTTATAATTACTCTCATTAGGATACTCTCTTAAAAGAGTATATGATTTTTATAAATCATATGCTTATACATAGGAATTTCTCCAGTTAAATGGACATTTTAGGAACAAAATATAAGTGCCAAGTTTGACTCAACAAAATTGAAAATTAGAAAAGAAAATAATTAACTTTTAAAACATTTTAGAAATTATTTACATAAAATGCTCTGTTCTGTATTTAAGTCAATTACTTCAAATAATTTTCATGATAAAAATTCATATTTAGATCTTAGAAAATTTAGAACATAGAAAATTTCTAATGCATTTTTGCAGAGTTAGTCATCATCCTTACACAAAACCTAGCAGATAAATCTCCCTAGGCCAGCTGTATGAGTGAACAGCTTTCCCTTCTATTTTGAGTAAGAATATCTAGCTCACCTATGACTTTAACTCCCTGCCTAATACCATTGCATCAATTGGGGTCTCCTCAGGAAATTGATGTCATATTCAGCTGGGACTTTGAGGAGACTTTGTAATAAAGCAGCTGTTCACTGAGGTATGTCATGGTTAAGAGAACCTAGGAGTGATTTTGAGGTACACAGGAACTGGCTATATAGATGGTGCTCGGCTGAGGATTCCACTTACAATTTTTTAACTTGACCATGGTGTGAAAGCAAAATACATTCAGAAGAACCATATTTCAAATTTTTATCTTTTTCCTGGCTAGCAGTAGTCTCCTGGGCAGCAACAATAGCAACCGGCAGCAACTCCAAGTCAATCAGGGGTCACCAGGGTGAAGACCCACACTCTACAATGGACTGTTGTCTCTAGCATCATTTGGGTATTGTGCTTTGTGTTTTATCACACTATCATGTCTACAGCTGGAAGCTAATATAAGTGTTTTGGACACGTTAAATGTTGGCTATACTAAGCTATTTTGTTTGGTGGGTAAGGTGTAATGCGTTTTGACTTAGGAGATTTTTCATTTACAGTGCAGTTACCATGTTGTAACCCCAACATAAGTAGAGGAAAACCTGTATTTGGAAGTCATTAGGGCTCATAAGCCACAAGGGACAAATAAGGGAAAAGTGTTATCAGAGCTCTGTTAAGAACTAAGATCATGGAAAAGGGGTTTTCTAACAGAAACTATAGGATTGGAGAGACTAATCACTCTGAGAACCCTAGCAAAGAAGATTTGCGTACCTGTCTTCAGATTGGCTTAAACTTAAGGTTAAAGTTGGCTATGCTAAGCTCTTCTGTTTGGTGTTTGAAAGTGTTTTAAGCACTCTTGTGCTTAAACACAAGTGTTTATTTCCATAAAATGGCAATATGCTCTCAGTTAACATCAAGAAGTTACTTTTAATATAGTGCTATAATCTACAAAAGTAATCAAATCTAGCCTTTTTTTTTCAGTAATATATTTTATATAATAACATTTTTTTCTTACCCAGGAACTAGGCCAGGAGATATTTAGCATTCAATAGTCATTGTTTCTTTAGTTTTCTTTAATCCAGAACAATTTGCTCTGCCAAAAGTAGGAAAGTGCCCAAAAAAATGATGGAAACATGTCAAAGGACACAGATGCCAGTTTGAGGAGGTCCTGTTGGTCAAATTGGGGACAGTTTGTGCATCAAAATTAATTTTTTGTAATAGATTATAGCTCACTGAATAAAATAAGAATTCATAAGCCCATGTTGATCAAAGTTAATTAATTTATTAATGGGAGAAAAGAAAAGTCCTTCCCTAAGTAGAATACAATCAGTAGCTATAGAACAAACAATGGAATTTAGAAGTCATCAATGTCTACAGTGTGCTTAGGGCTGTGCTCAGTGCTGGGAATAAACATGATCCACAAGCAGTCACCATGACTTCTGTCACGGATTGGCAAGATGACATCCAGACCTCTTCATCTTTGCACATAAGGTCCTCATGGCCTGGCCCCCACCTTGTTTCTCAGGTCTGATCTTAGATAAACCCACGTGACTCCCTTCACCACAGCCATGCCAAACTAACTTCAGTTTTATTCCGACAGGTCATGCAGGTCATACATACTCCCCTTTGGTACACTGACCTCTTTCATTCTCTTCTCTGTGCTCCCTCCCCCTTGCAATTAACACAAGTGCTACTTCTAGAAACTCTTTTTCACTTGTTCATAACCCACTCAAATCTCCATAGAGCCTAGCTTCAACCCTCTTCTCTGTATTTTAATACTATTTGCTCCTGTATTTTAATTGTTACTTTACTATGTTTTTCAACTAACAGATTGTAAGCTGCTTTCTTTTTTTATAGACTTTATTTTTAGAATAGTTTTACATTTTTAGGCAAACTGAGCACAAAGCAAAGAGTTTGCATATATTCTCCCTCCACTCTCTCCTCAGTTTCCTCTGTTAACATTTTGTATTCATGTGGTGCATTAGTTATAACTGATGAACCAATATTGTAGAAAAAGCATATTACTTGGTATTAAAGTTCATGAAATATTTGCTGAATGAATAAATAACTTCAAACAAGACCAAAATCTAGCAGGAAAGAAATCCCATATTTAATGTGGACATGTTATTCTAAACTTGCTAAAAATCTTTTGATTACTTTTTGCATGTTTTGAAAGTTTTCCCACATTATAAATCCAATATAATGAGAAACTAGTATCTCTACCCTTACTTTTCCTTACACACAAATATATGACATAGGTTAAGCTAATAAAATATACCTATATATAACTTTGGCTGAGAAATAAGCTATGGAAGGAAATAAGGTGAAGTTTCTAGATATTTGTTTCAATGGCTTAAGTCCCAGAGGCAGCATTCAGGAGATGGGGGGGGGGGGGGGGTAGCCGCAAAGGATCCTGTTCCAAGTAAGTTGTGCAGAATTCTGAGAGTTAAGGATTAGCCTGTGCACGGATCCTCCTCTCCTTCCAACAACTCTGAGATTTCCTTCCTTTGTTAACAAGCTTCTATTTCTTTAAACCAGTTTAACTGGATTCTGTTGTGTAGAAAGAACATATATCATGAAGGAGTGATTTTATATATGAAATGCTTGTTTGAAGGAAGCAGAGAGTACACCTGATTTAGTACTAAATGGTGGGGTAATCCTTTGGTTTTATAAGATGGGAAAGAGCATTCCAAGTGAAGCAAGCCCACAGAAGTAGCAAAGTGCATAGGGCAATGAGTAGGTTCTTTGGGTCAGAGTAGTGTGGATGAAAAAAGAGTGAGAGAAGAATCAAAATATAGTTTGGATCAAACTTATAAGATTGAATGGAAGAGTAAGATCTTCATTTTAAGATAAATTTGTCAATTAGTTTACATGTATTTTGTATTAAGAACTATATTTAAATGACATGTGTTTAACAAACATTTCAAAAATAGGAAGAATAATATTGGAAATGCAGGAAAACATTTTGGACCAGCAGAAAAAGGAAGATACATTACAAGTTCATAAGGAATTAACAATATCGGAAGTATTCCAGAAAACAAATAATGTTTTTATTTTAAAAAATAAGTTCAGGTTATTATATGTAGTACATTTTTGAGAAGCCAGACAACTCTATCATCATGTCCCATCACATCCACCTGACCTCTTTAGTAGAAGGGAAAAAAAACATGATTTGCTATATTAAATTAGTTTTCAACTATCCTTTGAGAATTTTCTGTTCTAACATGTCCAAAGGTAACGGTTATTCTTTTGATACTCTAAAAGCCATTGCCAGAAATCCTAAAGAGCTTGTTTGTTTTTCCTAATTTATAGAATTCTTTATAGGAAATATAAGTCTTGAAGGAAAATGATACGGGCATTCTAACCCGATGAAAGGAGAATGAAAAGGACAAGGGGAAGCCATTGAACAGAGCACATAAAGTCATTTTACCAAATAGCAATAAAAAAATACCGTACTTGCTTTTTTAACAGACCCATGATTGTCAGAAAATCTGTGGAGATTCCTTTGTTTTAAAAAGGCCTAGACTCCAGTTCCTCAATCTACTAAGAATGTAACTTCCACATGATCCAGCAATCCCATTCCTAGAGATATACCCAAAAGACACAAATACACTGATTCAAAAGAATACCTGCACCCCTATGTTTATAGCAGCACTCTTTACAATAGGTAAGACCTGGAAACAACCTAAATGCCCAAAAACAGATGAGTGCATCGGGAAGCTGTGGTACATATACACAACGGAATACTATTCAGCAATCAAAAAAATAAACGAGTCATTCATAGGAACATGGATGGAACTGGAAGGGATTATGCTCAGTGAAATAAGTCAGAAGGCAAAAAAAAAAAAATACCAGATGGTTCCTCCCCTAGGAGGAATATAAGGGAACCAAATAAGGATCAAGGAAAGGAATAAGAACAACAATAATAATAATAACAATGAAGACACAAAAACCAAAAATGAAAAGACAAGGACAAATTGGGGACACTTGGTGGGGAGGGGGAAGGAGAGGGTTGAGTGCAGACGGGAGCATGGGGGACTGAGGTGATGGTGCACTGGTGATATGGTGTTGGGGAATACATGGGGATTACAACTGATGTCAAATATATATAGATAAAAAAATATGTTAATATAAAATAAAAGCATTCAGAGCCCCAAGGAAAAAAAAATAATAAAAAATAAAAAGGCCTAGACTCCGTGCCCCATCCTGCTCTTTAATCCGGGCAGTGTCATTGGTGATCTAACTCTCCTCCTTGTCCACTCCTTGATCTGAGGGTAGGCCTGTCGTCACACTGACTCATGGACCGTAATGAAGAGTCAGCTGGAGAGACAATATCTTAAAAAGAGAAGACTCACTGAAAGGAAAAGTCTTGCTCTGATCCCTTTTTCTTCCTGTAACCATGAAAGATGTCTGGAAGTGCAGTAACAACCATGAGATGGGGAAATGATAAGCATCGAACTGACAAACAGCAGGTGGCAGGCAGGAATCTTGGAAGTGTCCGGATCCCCAAAAGTATTATTTTAGAGGAAACACTGTGATAGCAACCAACACTTGATGGATTTTTTTCTGATTTTAGATTAATGGGTTTGAGATGTTTTCATGACATTTAGATGGAAGTTCCCAAAAGCCATTGGACCACTGAGATCTTACACACAAGCAAAGATTAGAGAAAATTTACAGGTACATGAGATTTTCTAAATGAAGACTTGTGGACAAGTGTGTACCTTGATCTGAATGTTAAATCTAAATCACAAATATCCTAAGTATTTCTTTATAGAAATACAATGTATTAAAAATATCAGACGGCTCCAGAATCTTATTAACATAACAAACATAATTATGATACTCTTTCATTCCTGCCTCTTGGAGGAAAGTTTACCTGAACAAAGTATTGTTATCTCTGGCTAGCCCATTAAATGCATTAATTAATTAATTGAATTAATTAATATTCATAAATAGTTATATTCATGCATGTTTGTCTACTAGCCCTGTCTATGCCATTACCAACTGACACAAAACCTCATCTACAGGAAATAAAACTCTACTTATTGTTTCCTTCTAAGGAAATGGTTCCAAACGAATGCTTTGTTCACCAGGTTCTTGACATAGTTTTCACAGCAACCAATACAGCCCACAGGTGTGGGGGTTCTTAGAAGCTGCTAGTGGTCATTCCATATTATTGTTATTCAAATTAGAAAATGCGTTATCATTTGTTTCTTTGTGTCACTGCCAAGAGGCCCCTGACAGCAGGTGCCCCATTGTGTTTCTGATGAGTTGTATCAAAAAGGACATGACTATTCTATCTGGTAGCCTTAATTAGAGAAAGAACAGTTTCTTTTTCCTCTCCTCTTGATTTGCAGTGAAATTTGAAAAGAAGTGACTCATAGTTTTTATCTTCAGCTATCCCTGTCATCAATCATTGGTATCAACAACAGTTTTTAAAAACTTCTAGCATGCTACTAGGAAATTATAGTTTATTTTTAATTAAATTGAATTTGATTCTCTCTAGGTATGTCATAGTTCTCACCATTCCCTAATTTTTAATAATTAGCCATATCACATATTAAATTTGGAAGTATAAATATTGCTATAATTCTGAAAGTACTTCTAATTGATGACATTTAAATATTTGTGATAGAATAAACTCTTTAATTCAATTTACTTTTGCACAGGGAAATATTACATTTAAAAAAATGAGCATAGTATCTAGCACAGAGAAGTCATTCAAACATATTTTTAAGTAAGTTAATAAATTTGACTGTTGAATAACTTTAGGTCTGAGTAAACTTCTAGTGCATAATTTTTTTTTGCATAGAAGTTATCAAAGCTATGTTACTGATGGTTGAGATGCTTCTAATGTTTGATGGACCTTGAGTCTATATGTCCTTACCTTAAAAACCTATACTATATATTTTATATTGAAGAAGTGAGGAAAATAACATGTAATGTGTTCATATGTTTACTCTTTGTAAAGTTCTGTTAACTATTATCTCATTAATTCTAACAAAAACCCTCTTGCATATGTACTAAGGACTCCATTTTATAATAGAAGAAATTGAAGTTCACAGATAATGAAGGATTTTTTTCAGCTCACACTCACTAAGTAGCAAAGTCAGTCTTCAAACTCACTCAGGTCTTTTGTTTCTTTCCCCAAGGAAATAAAGTAAGAACTGTGTTCCTGTAGTTTCTATGATTAATTAGGATATTGTGACAGACTCTTTGATAAAAGGTCACATTCTAAATGTTATCTGGGATAAGCCTGAGAGTGTAAGAAAAGCATATATTACCACCCACTGACCCTCTGACTCTTCCCTGAGTCCATCACAGACAACTTAGATGAAAACTCTTCCAACTGCTTTCTCTCAGCCTTCATTTTTTTCATTTCTTCCTTATTTTCAGATTATAAAGATATTTTAACCACTTTCCCATTGATTAATGAAATCATATACCAAACATTATTTGAGAAAAGGAACATAGAGGTGGTTTCTTCCAGATTCTGTCCCTTTTGGGATTATCTATGCATCTCTCATAGAATAGTGCTAACATCAACAGAAATACTGAAAAAAATGCAGTGGTATTTTAAGTATTTAAATGACTCACAAGGATTAGTATTTAGTTATATTGCAGGGTAAACTAGTATTTCAATACTTACATGAATGCTTCTATTACATACTCATGTAAATGTGAATTCAGTTCCACAGTTGTCTCTATTATTAAGGTTCCCTTTTAGAATATTGGTGTTACCCATTAAGAAAATATTTTCATCAAGAGCAAGTAAGAGCTCAAAATATGTCCACTGGAAAATTGTTTTTGACCAATTTTACTACAATGTTTTCTTCCTAATTATAATAATGTAGCCTAAATTGAACTCTGTAGTCAATGTTTCCACACTTAAACAAAACAATTTACTTGCATCCATCAACCTTGTTCTAACATTTTAGCTATATAATTTCTCAAAAACTAGATCATGGGTGCCTTAAGAGTCCTTCAGGTCTAATATATGTTCTTTGAGGCCATTCTTAAGTGTAACTGATTTCCATCTATTTAGACTATTACTTTAAAAACCAGAAAGTAAAAATATTGAATGTTGAGAAATGAAATTCTTGAAGAACTTGAAATTCTAGGCTTGATTTTTTCAGTTTACCTGCAGGAACAGACAAGAGGACAAGGAGGCCTACTATGCATGTAGTTCCCCTAAATAGAGCTTATTAAACCAGATTCATGAACATTAACATTTGACAGGATTTACAGATGGAGTATATTTGGGAATATTGTATTTGAAACTTTGCATAGCGTTAAGCAAGATTTTTATCAAATATTCTGGAGGATGAGATGAAGACTAATATTGAAGAAAAATCATAATTATTAAAACAACTATCCTAAAAATATAAGCTCTAATGCATTTTCCGTCATCCCTAGACTCAGTTTCATTTCATCACAGGCCATGCATCACCAGGCACATTTCCTACTAGATGCCAGAGGAACACCTTGCAACATTTCAGTATCATTGCTTCAGTCATTATATGTAAAGAGACAAGTGAGCACATTCAAAAACAATCTCTGCATGGCAGGGAAAGACAAATAATGCACATTCCTTCAAAAAGCAGGTTAATCTGTTAAAATATGTTTCATTTTGCTTTTTTACCTAACCATACTATGTAAACAAGGCATACATATGTCAATTTGACTTTGCTTCCGTTTTATTATAGAAAGATAATGTTGAGTCAGAATCTCCAGAAGTCAGAATAATCCCTACTTTAACCCAGAGCCTCACAAGAGGAATTTTCCTTTAAGCAGGCTGATCAATTTCACAAATTCAACTTTTTCAGACCAACTTTTATTAAATGATTTCTTTTTCTCTAATCATATTTTATTAATTTACCACTTGTTTACAAAACTGTATAATTTCGGGAGTGCAGTTTCAGTCTTTCATGTGTGCATATGCTTTACACTCTCACCTCCATAAGTGTGACGTCACTTACACTATCAAAGTGACCCCCTCTTCCCATTCCTCCCTCACACTTCTGCTTCTCTTCTGGAAACCACCAAAGTGCCACAGAGTCTAAGAATTATTTTTACTGTATTCTTCCTTTTTGTTTGATTTAGTCATGGTCCACATATGAGTGAATTTATTTGATAATTGTCTTGCACTTTAGGACTTACATCATTTATCATAACCACCTTCAGATCCCACCCCTGTTGTCCCAAATGGCAAGATTCCATTTTTTGAGTAGATGAGCTGTACTCCATTGAGTATATATACAATTTCTTTCTATAGTGATTCATCGCTGGAACTTTAGCTTCATCCCATGTTTTGGCTATTGTGAACTATGCTGCTATGAACATTAGGATATATGTACACTTTAGAATTAGTGTTTTCATTTTCTTTGGATAAAGTCCTGAAAGTGTTATTTGCAGGATCATACGCTATTCCTATGCTCAGGTTTTTAATCTCCCTTTTGTTTTCCATGGAGGCTGCATTAATTTATATTCCCACCAGCAGTGACCTGTTGTTTTGCTGTCCAATGTTTATCTCTGGCCAGCCGCCTACCTTCAGACTTTGAGAAGGGGTAAACCGATCCTTGGACCTGTTTGTCCTTCTCTATCAATGATACTGGTGTGGAGTCTTCTACAGCTCTTGCTTTCCCCTTCAACTTTTGATCCAGAATTATAATTGGTGGAGAGCAGCCAGGTAGTTTGGGGGGAAGGTGGAGAGGTGGCTTACTCATCATTCCCTCTCCTACACTATAGATAGCTATGCTGAGTCAAGGCCCGTCCATGTTTTTGCAAATGGCAGGGTTCCATCATTTTTGTAGCTGAGCAGTATGCCATTGAGTACATATGCCATATCTTCCATATTAATTCACCTAATGGGATATATCTTTTTTAGAAAGTAGAAAATAAGTGGCATTCAAATGTAATACTACTACCAACCAATACTACTATCTGCTCAACCTCCCCATCAATGAGAGATTAAAAATAATTCCTAAAGCATCATTTTCTAAACCTGAAATATTTCCACATGGTTTTCATTTATACCATGAAAATAATTCTCTATATACTTTCAGATAAATAAATATTTATCATTTACTTAAACCTGGCAATGGACTAGTACTTTTAGATAATCATTTCTAATTCTTCAATAACAGAGTAGCTATAATTTTACTAACCATACAGATAAGAAAATTAGTTCAAATAGGCCCAAAAATGACAGAACTAGAATGCTATTCCATGTTTGTCTGATCAAGAAAGAACTAACACTAGACAAAATCTTAACTTAGAAGAAATATGGAACAGATGTTGGGAGTATCCCAGTCAAATTCCAAAAGGCATCTATAGAGATTCATGAAGAATACTTCAGAATATTAAGTAGAAATGAGATGGATACCTACAGACAAAAGGAGAGAGCTTGGCTTTGGCTAATGTCCCAGAAGGAGAAATTGCCAGACATTGTAAATTAAAGCTAGTGCTTGAACTTGTCCCTATCTGTAGACAAATATCCATTGTGGAGAACCACCAGAGTCATGGACTCCACTTAATGCTTGTACTGCTCTCACTGATACCAGGTGGAACTTCAAGAGTCATTCTTTACTGGGCATGGCAAAGTAAGCATCAAAGGTTCCCACTCCAAATGCCAACTGAATGCTTGAAGCTGATTGATGAAGGGAGCTTTGAAGGCTGAAAAGAAGCAGGATTTTGCTTACAGAAGCTGCTTACTATTTCGAACACATCACTACACTACTCAGAACCCAAATAGGTTGAATCAGACTGGTCAATTTATATTCACAGGGAATTTCATGGTATACATGGACATTCTCAGTGTTACTGGTGATGTTTCTCTCTCCACAGTGGGAGTTCACGGAAGAGCAGCATTTTCTGTTCCAGTTGTGATTATGAGAGAATGTGGTGTGGGTGAGAAAGGGCATTTAGGAGTCCAGAAATAAATCTGCAAGTTTTTTCTGTAGCTACCAAACATCTGTTGCCCTGGATATAAATCCTACAACAACAAATTTGTTTACTCATGATCTTTGTAATTAATAAGTTATAACTTAATGCTATATTTCACATACTAATTTTAAAAAAATTATTGGGTACATAATATGAGCTAAGCACTAGCTTTAAGAGCTCAGAAGTGAGCAAAATAGACACAGCTTCTAAGCCTTACAACCTACTCTCTGACTACCAAATAGAATTCAGCAAAATAATAGCCTACTTTGTATTGTGATTGGTAGTCATATTAATCATAAAACGTATCCCATTTGTTTAACAGAATGATTATAATATTAGATCATAACTAAAAACATACAATAAATATCCACAGTCCATATAAATTTAAATAATTGGTGAAGAAAATAATTTGGGAAGAATAGACAACTCTCCCATGAAGAATTCCAAATAATTATGTAGAAATTCCACTTTCAAGGAGGTGAAACATAACTCTCTACTGCCTAAGTATGGGCTGCGCATAGTGACTTCTCACCGAATACAGTATGGAAAGAAGGTAAAAACAAATAACCTTAGGGGTCCTCCCTGGTGGCTCAGTGGGTTGGGCAATGCACTATGAAGCACTATGAAGCAAACCACTTCCGCTGCAGCATGAGTTCTATCCCTGCCGCTGACTGGGGAGGTGACCCACATGGCACAGCAGACCTCTCCTGCCTCACCTGCTGTTCCCCTCTGCAGTGTGTTTCAGTTAGTCTGCCTGTTCTGCAGAATCCTCTCACACACACACCCCTCCCCGCTCCTCTGGCCAGTACCCCAGTTCTTGTATGCATAAATAAAATCTTTTTTTTTTAAAAAGAAATAACTTTAGAGTTACAAACTTCAGAGTGATGCAGCCTGACCAACACTACCTTTGTCAGCCAGTTATCAGGGTAACACCAGCAGGGATAAGCCATGTTGATAGTGCGAAATTTGAAATGACAAAATAGAACTCACTTCACCTCTGTGGTCTTCGCCTAAAAGCACATAATCCCAATCGAATCATGACAAAATTCAATGAAGTGACATTCTACAAAATGCCTAACCAATAAGTCTAAAATTATTATCGAAGCTAAGCAAAGTCTTAGAAACTGTTACAGTGAAAAGGAACTTAAAGAGTCATGATGACTGAATGTTATATGGTATTTGGATGAGATCCTAGAATAAGAAACAAGAAAAGGAACATGATGTAAAAAGTACTACTAATAATAATGTGTCAGTATTCTGCTTTATAATAATGTGTTGATATTGGTTCATTAAGTGTAAGAAATGAACCATCTTAATGTAAGATGTCAATAATAGAAACTAGGTAGAAGTATATGGAATCTTTTTCTATATTTACTTCTTTTTGTAAAGTTAAAACTTCTAAAATTAAGTTTATTTTTAAAAGCACAGATTCCTTTCAACTACCTTTATATCAATACTTTCCAAGTTATTATCATGTTCACTAACATATTTAACTTCATCAGTTCAAGGAATCGTGGATTCCTCCATTGCATTCTTCCAGGCACATAGAAGAAAAGTCATTAAACATATGTGCTAATTTAGAGAATGAGTCTTTTTAATAATAGCTCTTGTTCTCATGCCAGTTTAATACTCTCACAACTAGGTACATAGTAGTGCCAGAGGTTGTCTTTCATTAAGATAAATGTAATTTAATCCCAGGCTTTTTACATTATAAATGGTATCTCTTGATGTTCCTTAAAACCTAAGTACACAAAGAGAATAAAATTCCACATTTCTGACCTCGTAGTGAAGATCTTCTAAACACTGGCTCCACAGTCCCCAACCCTTCCTCCCCACAACCATCGTCTTTTCGAGAGAAACATTATACATTGGGAAGTGAGTTGTAAAGCAACACCACATTGATAAGAAAATGGTAGTCGTGGAGCAGGCTGTAGGATGCAGGATTCTGCTTGAGCGAAAGATCTTGGCCTTTTTATTAACAGGGTGGGTCAAAAGGAACACTGGATTTTGGCTTTGGGGAGGTGAGTCCAACGATAGACACCCAACTTCCACAACTGCTCCAATCTTGTTAACAAGGTGTTCCACTGATCAGTCCCTGGGGTGCAAAGCACATCAGTCACTAGCCCCCCCAGGTGTTCCCAGCCATACCTCAAGATGGATACTTATTGCCCCAGCATGACCAATCCTGTTCTTGTCTAACTTGAAAGGAGCCTTGTAGGCTACCCCCACAGTAAAACACCCATCTCTTTACAGAAGAATGAAAAAGAGGGCTACAAAAAGCCTTTTCCTCATTCCTGTTTCTCTGATCCAAGCTTTTCCTCCCTCCAATAAATTCTTCTAAACTTTAGTATCCACAGCCTAATGCTTCGACTCTAAACTTCTCCTACCCATTGTTCTGTTTGAAATTTGCTGCTTTTAGTTCAAATGTTGACTTAACTTTTCAAAGTAAATCTGTTCAATAACATACATGCATAGTTCCCATTATAGGTAATGATCAATGTGGCTCAGGACCAAGTTGAGCCCCAGTTCAACCGCTGAAAATGATTTGAAGGCCTAATATGTACAGTGGCATTGCTAGTGCTTATTCCAGCCATATGAGGTCAGTGTTTCAATTTCCCTGACAGCAGCTTCATTGGCAGGACAATGTGTACAAGGATTGCCAAAGCTAACATATCAGACAGCTGAGCCGCCAAACAGATGTGTTCCCATTTCCTGTTATTCTCCCTTTGTCTTTCACTGGCAATGTCTGTATGTGTACCGAGCCGAATTGTGATGCTTACATGGGTATGCTCAAAGTCCTTGTAGTCTTGGCCATATACAACCTAACTTGAAATTTGAATATGATCCATAGTGGTTGGAAATACTTAAAGATCTTTACCCTATGACTGAATTACCAATTGAGTCGGTTTTTCAGTCATCAGTGAAGCTGAGAGTTGGGAAAGAAAAAAAGAAGTGGAAATGAGCATTACCTGACATTTTGGCTTCTTCTTAACTACTTAGAATTTTCCAAAGACCTCAGTTCATGATATCTAAGGTATCTGCCCATGATTCAACTAAATGGCTGCATCAAAATTACCTGAGATAGATGCTAACATTACTGATCCCCTGCCCTACAGAAAATGTGCAGAATTGGACTTTTCAGCAGTTGGATCCTGGGACCTATATATCTTTTTAACCTTTACATTAGCAACCAGTTTTGAAATTCACCAAGGAGGTTCTCTTTGACCCAAGCATTCCTAAGATGTCTGAACTTGTCTCTGAAAATCGTTGATCTGGATGTTTCCCAAGGCTCAGGTTTGATCTATTGCTGGGTTATATACAACAGTAGAAGTCAATCTTTAAATCTTTCCAGTTTGTCCAGCACTAATGTCAACTCCTGGAGAAGGCACAGAGCTAAGGGGAAAAGATAGAATCCTTCACTAGTACCCATTACTTACCAGGATCTATGCTGGGGAAATTCCCTTTTGTAACATGGGGAAAACATCATTTTCTCTTCGATTTTCTAAAGAAGAGATACCTCAATGACTGAAGATTCCCTTGTAGATTGAAAAGAATGATGCATGGTAAATGGATGTTTGGAGGGAAAGAAAAAAAAAATAAGTTGAAGTGCACAAAAAGGGAGCTAGAGGAAACTAGAGCCACGAAGGGAGCACTATAGCTTAGACAGCAGACTTGCGGGACAGGAGGGAAAGCTGAGACTGAATGTAAGTGGCCCGTGCATGATTAGATGCAGACTAAGCTGCTGGAACAACAAAGAACTCAAGTGTGGTGGCTTCAATGAGACCTTTTATTTACTAGCATTTGATAGTTCAAGGATGAACTGTTGGGAACTTATGGTTTCAAAGTTGTTTTGAGTTTGCTCTGTTCTTAGGATCACAGTGAATGAGAGAGAGCAAGACAGCAGCTTTAAGCTGTGAGCAACTCTAAGACCTCAGGCAACTGCATCGTTTTTTTGGTTTTTTTTTTTTTTTCATGCATAGTCTCTGGGCCTGAATTGGTTCTGTGGTCACACCTGGATGTCAGAGGGGCCAAAGTATGTAAACTGTAGCTAGGAAGTCATGTTCTCAGCTGAAATTAAGATCTTTTGGAAATAGTCATAATTAGCAGTCCCTGCCTTTTAAGCCAGAGATAACTAATTGAAAGCTTTGGAGTAAAATGCTTTATCCTTTGCCACATGGCTGGCCACCTTTAACTTTCCCTCAAAATATTTAGTAAAGTAAATGTTTTGGAGTGTTTTTTATGGAATAACTGCAAGCAGGCAAATTTGGCTTCAAAATTGGCACACCAGCATAACTAACTGCTCTCACCATAGAGACATATGGGTTGCACGTGAGCTATGATGTTTTATCTTCACAACAGCCCCTCTAAGGAGCTATCGCCATCTCCTTTCTAGAAGACCAAAAGGAGGCTCAAAATGTAAATAACCAGGAGTCACATCTAGGAAGAAGCAAAGTTGGGATTCTGGCTGAAGCGTGCCTGCCGCTGAGATGCTTAGACCACAGTGAGATGCACAATTCCATTCACTCCCTGCTGTGCTTTCTTTGCAAAGCAAGGCAAGGGTGTCATTGGAACCACATGGGGTTTCATTCACTCTGCCCCCTTGTAATATGTAGTCTCCTTTTTGACTTTTCCTGTGACCAAACCTTCTTCTATAGAGCAAACCCAAAACCACCTTAAGTAAGTAAATGTTTTTAAATAGAATAAAGGTTATTAGTATAAAGACCTATTACGTAGTTTGAAAACTTTATGGTATAAGCTTTTTTCCTCCCCCAAATTTGACAATTAACCTTTAAAACATTTTAATTTAGGAAAGTTACAGCAAAAATTGGTAGAAAATTAGCCAGTATCTGTTCAGGGACATTCAAATGTGATGAATAATGACACAGTTATGTGGTTAAGTTTGCTTTCATAGATAATTAAGAAGCACACATATCATGTTATGGAGGAAAAATCTAAGGTTTCCATAACAATATTACGTCCATTAACTAAAGAACTACTTTTAAAATAATGAGCAGCTTCCTAGCATGAATGCCTTTGTCTCCAAAGTAACATTCTACCCAAAAAGACATAACATTTCAGGAGTTTCCTGCCCATTGAAGGGTAACCATTCCAGAAGAAGCATGATTTGTCTTTCCTGTGATGTAAAGAATCTGCTCTTGACCTATTTCCTCTGTTGATTGGAAAACTATGAATCTAGATACAAATAGTCATAGACCAAGGCTATGTTATGATTTAGAATAGTATTCAGTGCTCTGATTCTCATCACAGAATTATGAAGGAAAAATAAAATACTCTAACAATGTCAATACTGTAACTATGTCTCACTAACAGGAAACAACTTAAGCAGGGTCAGTAATTAAGGTCACAGAGGAAATTCTGAGGAGTTTTGACAGAAAACTTATCTCTGTTCTGTTTGAAAAGAGTTTGTTTCTCGGAAATAGATTATTTAGGTGATGTCTAGGACAGCTTCACCTTACACGAGGTTGATGAACAGTATTCTCTAGAGAGAATCCCTATAAAGAAGATTTCTGTGGATTAAAGTTTCATAGTTCATCATTTTGTGTGACATACACAAGCTACATCAACATATTGAAACTGTTTTAAAATCCCTTAGTAACTTACCTTTGTTTACTCTAATATTTCCAAATTTTCTTTGACCCCAGATGTCTTAGGGAAAAATTCTATTAAAATCTTACCCTTACTCCCAACCTACCAAGTATGTTCTACTTAAGGATCAAAGGCCTTTTTAAAAAAAGATTCATTTTATTTATTTATGAATATAAGAATTGGGGTGTGGGCCAGATGTGCAGGTTGTGAAGAAAGGATTCACCAGAGACAGAGTGGGGAGCAGAACAGGCAGATCCACTGAAATACACTACTGAGGGGAGCAGCGGAAGACACGAGAGCCTTCTGGCCATGTGGGTTAGCTCACTAGCAGGAGTATCAAACTCATGCCACACAGTAGCTGGCATTAGTTTGATAGTGCTGAGACTTTAACCCCTGCACCACCAGGGAGGTCCAAGTTTGTATCTTTCTATAGACATCTTAACTAAAATGATAACCTCTTTTCCATTCGTTAGCCTCTTGTCTTTTCTTCACAGTACTTATTCATAACATGATATTATAAAATTATTTATTTGTGGACTTACTTCTCCCTTACTAGATTGTAAACTCTGTGAGCAGAGCTCTCTTTTTGTTTTGCTTGCCTCTTTTTCCCCAATAATTACCCCTGACCCAGATTAGGTGCTTAATAAATAAACATTGAACAATTAATGAAAGAATAAATGAATGGATCTCCCATGAGACCAACATCCCATAGAACACTTTCAGGAATGTTTGGTGCTCATAACCCCAAAGCAACTGACAGATTCTATTGATTCACAAAATCAACTAAATTCAAACTAGCAGAAAAATGAAAATTCACAAAACCAATTACTTGGTTGATAAAACCAAGCCACACAAACTGTCCTGGCTAAAATTTTTCTTATTATATGAAGTTCTAAAACCACTCCAATTCACAAAAAACAGTTTTAATTTTTTTAAAAATGAAATATATGAGGTACTAATTCCTTAGAGGAAGTATTCTACTTTTTTTTAATAGCCAGGAATTTTTCTTCTCACAAAACTACAGTTCTGTGAATTATAACCTGGCTTGATTTCCACTGAGAATATTTAAAGAGTCTATGACCTTCAGTGAGGAAAAATGCAAAGTTATTTTCTGGCAACTGAATTCTAAGTAAGTAAAATGTTGAATTTGTTACTTTGCAATTCCAGAGGTCTTGCATCAAGAAATCAATGGTCTGATTTTGCATTATTTGAATTATAATTCTAATGATCTTATTGTGAACTCAGAGCTTAACTCTTATAACCCTTGAAAAATCAGAGAAAGACAATTAAATTGAGATGTGTTTCCTTGAATATGTCACAGACTGAGAATGGGGTATTATTCATAACCGTCATTAACATCATAAGAAGTTATTGCACTAACTTTAAGAGTCATGCACTGTCACTGAAGAATCACCTGCATAAAAGAAATGAGCATTGAAAGTTGCTACTAACCCCCCACCTCTCAGAAAGCTCTACTTTCTAGCTGCCACTAAAGAAAGAGAGAAATGATTATCAGACCCCTTTCCTTGCTCAATAATAGTTTAGAAGTTGCTTTTTCAAAGACAAGCTTAAGAAAATTTCCTTGCAGTTAAGAGAACAGAAGAGGGAGGCAAAGAGATGTTCTTTTCCCCAATGCAGTTAGCAGGTTGGGAGGGCAGTATTGGGAAATATTTAATATCAAATCAACCTTCAGGTTTTAATTACTTTTGGAGTCTGCACTGAGACAGTCTGCACTTAGAAAGCCTGCAGGATGGAGTCAGTAACTGCAAGTTGTGCTAGTGACTTGCTAGAGCCTGAGAGAGTCGATGGGGCACATCTCTTCCCCACTCCTTGGTGTTCAGTGGTGTCATACTGATATTTGAAATCAGTCATAATGGGAGGGGATGAGAGGAATTATGCCATGGAAATTGCCAGGCACTACAAATTGGTCACCCCATCTCCCACCCCAACATAAAGCTGATGTTGAATATTCAGCAGCATTCACCTGAACAGTCACTAAATTCATATTTTCATAGGCAAGTGTGATTAAATTTCTAAGCACTGAGCAACACACTGTTCCACAAGCTCTTAAAAAATAGAAAGATAAAATATTCCTAAATCCATTCAGTGAAAATAGTGACCTGGAGGCAGAACCACACAGAGAAGGGAAAACAATATCATTCATGATCATATCTCCCATGATCATAAATACAAAATATACTAAACAAATTATTAATCATTTCAATTCAACAACACATAAAAGTGAATAATTTGAGTAAATTGAGGGATGCAAAGATGGTTTGGTGAATATGTAATTTATAACATTAGCAAGTTTTAAAGGAGGAAAGTCATAAGACCTTTTACATAGAGCCAAAAAAAAGTTTTGATAAGGCAGCATAAATTCAGGGTAAAACCCTTAGCAAATTATAATAATAAAGGGTATCTAAGCAACAACATATACTTCCATAAATATCACCCTGAATTGCAATAAATAGAAATAGATGAAGATGCCCATTATTACCAGTTGTACTAGCATTTTTATTGGAGGGCATAACCAGAAAATTAAGATAAGATATAGAAATTAAAATCATAAGATTGAAACTAAAAAATAATGCAGGCAATATTATAATTTATATAGGAAGCTCCAAATAATCTATAGACAATTTATTAGAAATAAAGAAATGACTATAATGAAATTAATTCCTGTACACCATGAACAATTCAGAGAATTTAAAAAGCAGCTCCTCTTTGAAATAACTGCCTCCCCTCCAAAAAAATCAGAGACAAAACTAAACCTAGCAAAGATGTGAAAAAACAGCTTGAAAAATTTAAAGACATTAATAAAAAATAAAATAAAATAGGTTAAAGGATATACATGTCCATGAGAAGAGGGACTGATTTTTAAATTAATATGGAAGATAAAGGCTTCAAAATATATCAAGCACATCATCTGTTCACACTCATTTTGAAGTATAGTAACCATGTTCTGTTGCAGAGATAGAAAAATTAATATATAGAATACAGGCAAGGGTCGCATGCCACATCATTTGGGGAGAAGCAGCTGAACATGTCTCACAGCAGAGAACCTTGATCCATACATAACAGCATTCAAAAACTATTTTAATACCACTCTATTAAATGAGTGTGTGTAATAAGACAAAGATAAACACATAGATAGATGATAGATACATGGCAGATAGATAGATAGATAGACAGACAGACAGATAGATAGGTAGGTAGGTAGGTAGGTAGGTGCCGAAGGCCAGCTGTGGCAGAAGGCCAGGTACCCGAAGGATGGAACAGCGTCGGCAAGTGGGGGGGGGGGGAAAGGAGAAGAACACCAGACTTGCACGGGTTTTGGTATCTATCCTTCTCTCCTCCTTTGAGTCTCAGCAGATCTTTATTTATACATTACAAGCAGACAGGGATTACATCAACGCGTGTATAGAGCAGGAAGTTAACAAACATTTCAAGAATATCTTGGGGTCCCGTGACTTCCATTCAAGTTTTATGACACATACCATTTTGAAGTAAACTTTACATCTGAAATATGTTCTTAACAATAAATCTACACGGTTACTAATCTTGTTAAAGCTGACAAAGCAACTTTGTGCAAATACAAGTAAATATTTTGTTTACTCTGAGTGTAGGATAGACTGTCAGCCACAATGTCTAAGATCAAACTAATGTCAATACCTAAAAAGCTACAGGCCCCCAAAGGGAAATACTAAAGCCTAAGTTATCTCTAAACCTAACATTTAGGCTTTTTTTTTTTAAAAGATTTATTTATTTATACATACAAGAGCTGGGGTACAGACCAGAGGCCAGGGAGGTGAGAAAATCCACCAGAGACAGAGTGGGGAGCAGAACAGGCAGACTGACTGAAACACACTGCTGAGGGGAGCAGCGGGGGAGGCAGGAGAGGTCTGCTACGCCATGTGGGTCCCCTCCCTGGCCAGCAGCAGGGATCGAGCTCGTGCTACAGTGGCTGCAGTTTGCTTCATAGTGTGTTGCTTATCCCACTGCACCAGCAGGGAGGCCCAACATTTAGTCTTTAAAAGGAATGACTAACTTCATTCTAAACCTAGAACTAATTTGTAATTTTTTTGCCTTCTAGAGAGTTTTTCTATGTATGATTTCCACTTAAGTAGAACAAAGGCAAAAGGAAGAGGAGGAGGGTAGGAAGAGTCTATGTGACTCCTTTATCAGCTGGGAGATATAGAGTTTTCCACAATGGGCCACATCACAGAGGTCTTTTCTCATTTCCTAAGGCCAGTTAGTAAATATTTAAGTCTGGGAGATTGCCTAAAGACTAACTTTTGGGTTTGTAAACAACCATATTCTAATTATGTTTTACTCTGCCTGGTTTTATGGGTTTTTTAAGTTAGTGGCAGTATTTATCAATTGTAAAGGTTTGAGTTGGAGTATCTGTCAATCAGTAAGTGCATCACATCCAATTATTTTGTTTAACAAACAGCCAAATTTGTAACTACCCCGGTGAGTTATGTTTCAGTGAGCACACATTAAGAAACTCACAGAACTGCAATTATAAAGTTAGCCAAAACAAAAGGAATCTTGCAGGGGCCTGTTATGGACCCCCTGATTTTTCAGGAGTATCCCTCATACCGGACTTTTGTCACATAATATGAGTAGCATGGTCCTCACCAGATAGATAGATAGATAGATAGATAGATAGATAGATAGATAGATAGATAGATAGATAGATAGATAGATAGATAGACTCTAGTAATTACGATTGCTAAAATAAAGTATTGCATGAAGCATGTTTATACTAAACATTATTGGTTGTTTATCAGAAATTCAATTTGTGTATCTTGTATTTTTATTTGCTAATTCAAGCAAATCCCCCCTCCTCCCGGTATAATTCATGTTGTAACTCTTTACAAACACACATTCCTTCTGGAGCCCATCTACTCCTCTGCTGCTGCCTAAAACTATATTGTCCATTTGGGTTTTATTTGGTCTCCAAGATTCCCTAGCGTTCTCAATTTGTCCTGCCTCAAACAGAGATTTTTAGCCACTTTGACTATTCTCTCTGGGAACATCCAGGTTTTGTTTGGCCCTAAGAGAATCTTTCAGACTAATTTATTTTTTTTTTTTTTTTTGCCATTCAGTCTCAGACAAGAATATTTACATAAAAGTAATCAGCCTCTGGCTTCTCCAAAACCTCAAACCAGGTATGATCTACACCATCAAAGAAACACTTAGTCTAATGAGAGTGACAGAAACTTCAAAGAATTTTATGTGTAATATGGTGAAAGAAATAATGGAAGTAGGTACAGGAGGGTATGAGAACCAGTGCAGAGTATTTTATTCATATTGGGTTACCAGGGAAAATTCTGGAGAAGATGATGCCTCACTGAGTTTAAAAGGATTAGAGATATAGGGGAGAATAGAAACTTGACAGGTGAGCAAGTTGAACAAAAGGAAGAAAACATGAAACAGCATGTAGAATGAGAAAAAATATTAGTCTTTTTTTTTTTTTTTTTAACAATCCAGCAATTTCTTCTGAAGCTCTGTTTTAACCTATGACAGTCTCTAACTTCTGGTGATATACCCTAAGCCACAATCTTCCTTGCCACAATAATCCTTGCTTATATGTCCTCCTTCAATATGGGTCTGTTACGGGATTTCTCTCCCTGTAGGAAAAAAATATCCTTTAAAATATCATCCACTTCCAGCTTTCAACCTCATCATACATCAGAGTCAATAAGTTAAGGTGACTATAATTTATTCCATTTGTTTCTCAACTTTCAGAACCCCCTCCTACAGCACAGCAAATAAGGAAAGAGTTTTGTCTGTCGCTGCTGTATTCACAGTTCTACAAACAGTATTTGACACATAGTCAATGTTAAACATACCTATTTAGTTTAGTTAGTGATTTGTCACACTTAAAATGTAGTTATAGTTCCTTTTGCATAGTTTTTTTGTAATTATTCATGCACAAAAGAACTGGGGTACAGGCCAGAGGTGCAGCAGGTGAGAAGATTCACCAGAGACAAAGTAGGGAGCAAAACATGCAGATCCACTGAAATACACTGCTGAAGGGAGCAGCAGGCAAGACAGGAGAGGTCTGCTGTGCCATGTGGGTCCTCTCCCTGGCTGGGGATCAAACTTGTGCTGCAGTGGCTGTGGATAACTTCACAGTGCTGTGTGACTTTGCCATGACTTAACCCCTTGCACCACCAGGGAGACCTCTGCATACTTTTTTTTTTAATGCAGCCAATTCCAATCATATTTATAAGCAAATGGTGTGAATGAATGGTTTTAAACATAGACTATAAATTTTCTTTATCATCTGTAAAAGAAAATTTGCTATTAAAAGCTCAATGATCCTTCAAAAATCAGTATCTTAGTTACAGTCAAAATTATTTCAATCTTTATTGTATGGTGTAAAGATTCAAGCAACTGATATAACTAAATCTTCCTCTTTAAACTGTAAGATTATCAAGTGGTATATTGGGGGTAATTTTGTTGTAGTATTTATAAGGTATTTCAGGGAATGAACTAACATGAATAGACATGTTGGCACTTTACTGGACATTACCTGTCCATTGGCTGTCTTATTACATACCTACATATACCCAATCTTGTTCCAAAAAAGATTGAATGTGGCTTGCAAAGTACATAAGTAAAAGTAACATAAGAGGAAGAAATAAAGGGGATAGAATGGAACTAGGAATGATGATAACATGTACATTATAAATGATTGCTATATGATTGCTGTAAGAAAGTCACAAATTTGACTCTCAGTAGTCTACCACATTCACTGGATAATGGAAAACTGTATTTCTCAATGCACTGGATTAATAATAATAGGAGAAATAGCAATTTATCAGAATGAGTACAATGATCATTGTCCTAAGATGAGACAAGATGTGCTCAATAATGTTCTTATATTTTACTTCAGTATAACCTGATGATCACAGTAGAGAACAATTTAATAAAAGCAGTTGTGCAGGGAGGAAATACCTCCTAGTGATTTCTCTCTTGTTATTTACCTACTTACCATAGTCTGCATGAGCAGCTAATAATTAACAGCATTCATAGTGCATAGTTTCTAGAACAGTCTTTTATGTATAATATTCCTATTTTTATTTCCAAATTATTTTTTCACTTTTATACAGTATGTCTTTAAACATCAAGCACAGAAGAAAAAGAAAAAATCCTGTGTCTTTCAGTGTCATTTTAAAAAGAATCACTCATAATCTTGACTTAGATTATAGGCTTTTTTGTTTGCTTCTGTATAAAGAAAATTATGATCTTTATCATTTATCATATCAAAAGCTCAGAAATATTCTACATTCTTTGTTTGCTTAGAGTTCAGCACCGCATAAGAAATAGCACTTAAAATCTATTGTTATTTTAATTATTTCTTGAACAAAGGTTATATTGTTTGACAAAGATACCATGACTAAGCAAATAAGAGTTTTTTACAAAGGGAAAAGGTGACATTTTGCTTTTAAAAAATAATCATTTCACCATATAAAAATAAGGTTAAAAAGAAAATAGCTCAGCTTTTAAATCAACCATTGGGCATAGAGATCAAGACTTTAAATTCTAATTTAGCACGCATTTGTTGTCCATGGCTTGCATTCTAAGCACTATACTAAAGATTTTCACACATATCTACCATTGTATGCACCATCTCAGCACCCTGTGAAGTACCGTTATTATTCTTAGTTTATAGATAAAGAAATGAAGCTTTCATACTAAGAGCAATATACTTTTTTCTTTTCCCCTTTTAATTTTGATTGATTCCCCACTTTTTATAGAACTAAATAATCCAGTAACTATCTTTTGCTTTCTGACTTATTTTATTTAGAGCCTCAAGATCTACCCATTTTGTGTCAAATGTGACTATATCATCTTTTTAATAATTGAGTAGTATCCCATTGAGTATATAATCCATAATTTATTTATCTAATCTTCTATCAATGGGCATTGTGATTAGTTTCATGAGCTGGTTATTGTGAATAATGCTGCTATGAAAATAGGCATGTATTTTTTTGTATTAGTGTTTTCAGATTCTTTGGGTAAATACTTACAAGGGGTATTGCTGGATCATAGGGTATTTTACTTCAGTTTTTTTTTGAGGCATCTCCATACAGTTTTCCATAAAACTACTAAATTTCATTTCCACCAGTAGTGGATATATGTTCTTTTTTTTCTCCACATTCTGGGCAGCATTTGTTGTATCCTGTCTTTCTGATACAGGTCATTCTTACAAGTGTAAAGTGATATATCAATGAGCATTTTTCTTGTGCCTATGGGCCATCTGGTTGTCTTTTGTAGAGAAGTGTCTATTTAGGTCTTTTATCCATTTCTGATTGGGTTGTTTTATTTATTAGTGAATTGTGTGAGTTTTTATATATTTTAGGAATTAATCTTTTGTCAGATGTATGATATACAAGTATTTTTCCTAGTCTGTATGTAGGTTGCCTTTTCATTTTTGTGGTGGTTTCTTTCCTGGTATAAAAACTTTCTTTTGCCTAAGATCAAGGGTGGTGTACTTTTTCAAAAAGGGAATGAGACAAATTATTTTAGATATTGTGAGCCACTAAGTATCACAACCTCTCCACTCTGCTATGGTAATGTGGAAATAATCACAGACAATATTTAATGGTGCAATTGTATTCCAGTGTACCTATGTCTACAAACCAGATGGCAGATCCTTGGGCCATACTTTATATATATACCTCTGAAAGTCACTACTAATTTGCTCAAAATTATTCTATTAATAATTAAGGAAATGTGGATTAAAATTCAGGTTTTCTTTTTTGAAGTCCAATGTTCTATTCTCCTATAGCTTCTTTTGTACTTAGACACCCATTTAAAGTTAAATAGATACATGTTAGCAAAATTTAATTAGCTGCTTTTCATCTAGTCAAAATAATAAGCCAGTGAACTTGTTAGAAAAATATTTTGAAATATTCAGTCAACAGTCTACTATTAGCTTTACTTACAAGCTACCAAATAAACTTAAAAAATGTTTTTATTGAATTCAAAGGTAGCTTGCTTTCCTTTAATGAAACAATACATTAATGTATCTGTCTAAGCAGCCAGCAGATATTTATGAGAAATTTTCAAATGCCAGGCATTGTACTCAAATTTGAAGAAATAAAAATGAATAAGGCATTAGCTAAAAAGGAACACTAACCATGTACTATTGTCATGTACACACATCTCCCTGGATACATGCTTTAAAATAAAGGCTGCTCTGAATCTCCCCTGACATATCTTAAATGTAAGCCCTAAAGGTATAAAATGAAACCAAGATAGTCTGTGCCGGAACAAGGTACAACACTATTTAAACAAAACAACAAAACCAAGATTCCAAATGCATAAAATACAAAATGTCTGGCACCCAATTAAAATTACCAAGTAGGGGGAGAAAATGACACATAGCCAGAAAAATCAGTCAACAGAAACAGATATAAAAAATAATTTGCTCAGGATCATTCAACTAATAAATAAGGAAATCTGTAGTTTTAAATGATGGTGGAATTGGCAGATAAATGCATTAAAACAACTATTTTAAATATGTTCTAAATGTCCAAGTAAGTAGGAAAAAACAATTATGCAAAGAGATTTATGGAAGGTATAAAAGACTCAGAGGGAATTCTGGAGTTAAATATATATTTATTTGGGATTGAGAACAGATTAAACACTTCAGAAGAAAAAAATCAGTGAACCTAAAAATGTGATACTATAAAACTATTCAAAATGAGGCAGGTTAAGGAAATAAAGAACTGAAAAGCAAATTGAGATGCAGTAACATATGAGAAAATATCAAATGGTCTAATTCGCTACAATTGAAATCTCAGAAAAAGAAAAGAAATTGGGACATAATCTTTTTTGAGAAATATAACCAAACTTTGTATAGATTTGATATGAATTATAAGCCTATACTCCCAATAGATTCAACAAATCCCAAGGAGTATGCACATAAAGCAAAACTTCCAAGGTACATGGTAATAAATAGAAAATATTTAAAACATCCATAGGGGGATAAGTTATTATGTACAGAAGAAAGAAGATAAGAATTACCACAGAATTACCTCAGACTTCTTATCGGAAACTATCCAAGATAGAAGAAAATTTAATGAAATTCTTAAAGTACTGACTCAATATTCAACCTAGAATTTTTTTACCCAGAAGGAATTTATTTCAGATATTAAGTGGAATAAAGACTTTTTATCCCAGACAAGTCAAATGAAGAGAATTCATTGGTAGCCAGGTTGCAGAAAATGAAATTTTAGAGAAAATCCTTCAGGCATTCTCTATTTTTGTGGAAAATGATACCACTTTTGTCAGAAGAATGAACAATACTGGAAATAAGACATATGTAGGTAAATATGAAAGACAGGCTTTTTGCATTCTCTAATCCCTTCAAAAGGTTAATGGATGGTTTAGAGCAAGTATCATAGTAGCATATTATAGAGATTATAGTATATGTAGAAGTGAAATGTATAACAATAGCATGAAGAACAAGAAAGAACACAAAGAAGTAACACAAATACACCATTTAAGGTTTTTACACCATACATGAAGCAGCTAAATTATTTAAAGGTAGACCCTGACAAATGAAAGATATATTATGAATTCTGGAGAGGCCACCTTAAATTTTAAGATAAAGAGTTAATAAGCCAATATTAAATATGAAAGCAAAGTAGTACAAAAACTTCAATTAATCCACAGAAGGCATTCGTAGGTGAGAGGAAAAAAAGGAACAAATGTGAGATTGTTTAAATTGAAAATGAATAATAACAAGGTTGTACTTTAAAACCAAACCATATCAGTAACTGTACTATTGTAAATTATCTAAACATCCTAAATAATAGACATAAATGTTAGACTGGGTTAAAAAAGCAGGAGCCAGCTACTTGCTATCTCAAATAACTGAATTCAAATATAAAGACACATATTCAAAGTAAAATAATGGGGGGAAATTGTACCAAGAAAACACATTAAAAAAAGAAAACTGTTGAGATGATTATATTAGCTTTAGACAAAATAGATTCAAGAATAAGAATAATATTCAAGAATAATATTGACAGATTTACAGAAGCATATTTGTAAGTATAAAATGTTACATCAATAAAAATAAAAATGACTCATAGCATATTAAATATTTAATATGTTATTAATAGAACTTCAAAACTAATAAAGCAAAAATCTA
The DNA here is from genome assembly GCA_019455555.1 of Galemys pyrenaicus. Classification (NCBI taxonomy): domain Eukaryota; kingdom Metazoa; phylum Chordata; class Mammalia; order Eulipotyphla; family Talpidae; genus Galemys; species Galemys pyrenaicus. The sequence continues at coordinate 3,333,640 of JAGFMF010011395.1, read as the reverse complement.
ATTTTTCACAAAAAAATACACTACCATTTAAGTGGAGATTTCAATAATTCTTTCTCACTACAAGTAAAACAAGTAGAAAGAAAACCTAAACCCTTACAAACTAGAATCCTATTAACCCAACTTGATTATTATAAGTCATCCCATCTTGTAGCTGCAGCTTATATATTGTTCTCAAATACACAGAAAAACATTCACCAAAATAGAATATATTGAAGATTACAAAAAAAACTCAATAGTTATTAAAATAAAACTAAATAGCTGCAAAGTATATTCTCTACACACAATGGAAGTCAGTAACTGAAAGATATTTGGAAAAATGCTTAACTATATGGAAATTAAGCAACACAACTCTAAATAACATAGGTCAAAAGTGAAATTATTATATGTTGAGTTGAATGAAAATTACAATGCAAAATAGCAAGATTTGTGTTATTGAAGCATTGCTTAGGAGCAAAATTACAACAATGACTATTCTATCAAGTCAGAATCCTCTGAAGTCAATGATCTAAGATTGATTTCTACATTAAGAAATAGGAAAAAATTAAAGCTGATCACATAAAAGGAGGGAATTATAAGATTGGAAATCAGTCTTTAAGAACAGAAAAATTAATAGAGAATATTAGTAAAATAAAGAACTGATTATAAAGAACAACCAAGTGAATAGACATCTAGGCAGAGCAATCTTGAAAATGTAGGGAAGACTAAAAATGTGTCTGGATCCTTATTTCACACTTTATACAACAATTAATACAAAATGTGTCATATCTTTAGACTTCATAGCTTACACCCTAAAATTTCCAGACAAAAGCATAATGCAAAAGTCTTTGTCACCTCAGGTTAAGAGGAAAAAATTTAGATAGAATGTGAAGAAGCATAAAAGAAAAAAAATAATAAAATTATCATAAGTTTTTTAATGTGTGCTTCAAAGATACCATTGAGAAAGAGAAAAAGTAGATTACGTGCAGATATTAATAGAGACCATATTAATATTTACTAGAGACCATGTCTAGAAATTGCTGTTTTTTTCTCTCAATTCAAAGATTTATATTTGAATATTCATTGTAGATTTATTCATAAAGGCTCAAGCTTGAAACAAACTAAATGTCTACCAGGTGGTGAGTAGATAAACAATAAATTGTGGTATATTTGTTCAATGGAAGATAGCTCTTCAGTAAAAAGGAATAAAGTATTAACATATTCAGAAACATCGATAAATCTCAGAAGCATTATGCTAAGTGAATGAAGACTAAGACAAAAAAACGTGCTTAGTAAAAATTAAGGCTATCAAAGGGGAAGGTGGGAATTGGGTGGCAAAGAAGAGAGAGGTCCAGTGGACTATGGTGGAGAATTATTGGTGCTTCAGTGGTAGATATGATGTGGTAACATACAATTTAAGAATTTATACCTCTAAATCATCAAATTTTGTAAACCAATCTTACTTCAATAAAAACCATTTTTAAAAAAAACATAAAATAATAGCAATAACAATAACAATAATGTTGAAAATGTGCATACCGAATGATTTTAATTATATGAATTTGTAGATGGACAATTCTGTAAAGACAGAAAGTAAATCAGTACTGGCCACAGACTGAGACTGGTGGGTGTGTATTGAGTACAAGGAGACATGAAAGTATTTGAGGAGTGATGGAAATGTTCTGTAGTATGGTTGTGGTTATGGTGTATGTTTATATAACATAGTTAAAATTCATTAAGTTGTACACTTAAAATGTATTAATTCAATGCTATTCCGATAAAAATTTCAATGTCATTCTTCAAAGAAATAGAAAAAATATTGATGAAATTCATATGGAGACACAAAAAACCCCAAATAGTCAAAGCTCTCCTAACTGAAAAAAAAGGGAGTGGACACATCAACAAAAAGAAGAAAAAAAACCACATGATTATATCAATAGATGCTGAGAAAGCTTTCAACAAAGTTCAGCATCCATTTATGCTGAAGGCCCTTGGAATTCTTGGGATAGAAGGACCATATCTTAACATAATAAAGGCCATATATGACAAGCCCATAGCCAATATCATTCTCAATGGCGAAAAGCTAAAAGCCTTTCCCCTAAGATCTGGAACAAGACAAGGATGCCCTCTTTCACCACTGCTCTTCAATATAACACTGGAAGTCCTGGCCAGGCAATAAGACAAGAAAAAGGTATACAAGGTATCCAAATAGGGAAAGAAGACGTAAAATTATCACTGTTTGCAGATGATATGATAATATACATAGAGAACCCCAAGAAAATCTACTCAAGCTAATTGGCCGATTTAGCAAAGTAGCAGGATACAAAATCAACACACAAAAATCAGTAGCCTTCCTCTACACAAACAACCAAGC